>MJHO01000339.1:0-54779 GCA_002076135.1 Xerophyta viscosa | reverse complement strand
AGAGAATATCGTCTTATAGTGATGTTGACTTCCAAATGATTTTTTTTCCTTTTTTTTTTTTTTTTTGTTTTTTGTGCATAAGATTCGGAATTCATTTAGATTTCAAAATATTTGTGAAGGTTTTTCTTTTTTTTCTTTTAAAATTTTTTCTTCTTTTTTTTGTGAACATAAAATAAAAAAAAATATATATTGCGATTCAAATTCTTCTTTTTTTTTTCTTTGGAAAAATTTCATGCAAAAGGCATTTGCTGGAGAAAATATATGAAAATGTGTTGTGTGCATATTTGGTCGATGTCGACGTCTATCCATTGCTCCTTTCTGACTTCCAATTCTGTCTTAATCATTTGAGAATATTCTAATGGATATTCTTTTTGTGTGTTGAGTGATTTGTCCATTTTGAGTTAATGTGGCTGCATTTTGTTTTTCAGTTAAATTTTTCGACAGAAAAATTTGCCCCAGTATGATTGACGTCATTTATATTTCATGTTCCTTTTCTATTCAAAATCCAAAATTTTTGTAAGAAAATTTTGCCCCCGTTTAGCACAAATGTGGTATTGTTTAAATTTTTCGAAGAAAAAAAAAAAAAAAAACTTGCCCCAGTTTGATTTTGCAGCTTCACTTTCTGATCCTTCTCAAAAAAAATTTTTTTGTAGAATAACATCTTATTTTGGTTCTTCATTATTTTCTTTTTAGTAAGTCGTATGTAATTTATTGTTGAGCATATAACTTATCATACAATGACTTCTATTTTTATGAGATTGCAAGTCGTAGTTTATTGTTTTCATTATGAGGGAAAATCCTCGATCTTAACCTCTGGATTGGAAGTATGTAACTTCAAAAGATAATTTCTTGAATAGCAAAATGACCCCTGTATGAAATGTAGGTTTGGAAGAGTGAGATTCTGAGTTATTGGCTTATATCGGAAAAGTGGATACTAGGTAATTGGCTTGATTTGAATAGTGGAGCTTGTAGATGATATGTCTTATCAAAAGAAGTGGTGTTCGGAAGAATGAATTTATGTGAATCCTGTAAAGCGTAAATCTTCATTTGTATATTCTGTGTCTAAATTAATAAATCATGAAAAATTCGCATTCTATTGTGCCCTATCAGATTTTGCCTAGGTTGTCCTTTCGGATTTTCAACCTAGCGGGCTTTCATTTTCTTTTTTTCCCTTTTTTTTTTCTTTTTTTTTCTCTTTTTTTTTTTTTTTTTTTTTTTTTGTTGTTGCATTTCCATCCACATGTGTGACTTCGAATTGGTGGCGTTGATGATGCTGCTAACTCTTTTTGATATTCTGCCAAGTCTTTGTTTTGCAAATAATGGCTTGTCTTCTGTGTCATTTTTTTTTCTGTCACTTTCACTTTTAATCTCATATGAACACGACTCTTAATGTTCTGCCTCTAGGACGGAAGCATCACAAGTACATATTCGAATGCCGGGATAGCTGTTTGAACATTGGTACTTAGAGTCTTTAGCGTGTTCATAGATTTTTTTTTTTTTTTTTTTTTTTTTTTTTTTTTTTTTTTTTTTGAAAAAACCCCTTTTTGGGGACTCTTAGTGCTATTGTCCCTAAGATTTGGATAGACGCACCACAAATACATTTTCGTAGCTTTTATAGCTAGCCAAATATTGGTACTTAGAGCCTTTTATGTGTTCGTGCTGATTTTTTTTTTTTTTTTTGGACAAATGATATTGCAATCATTTTGTGGCACAAAAGTACTTTCATTTCTAACCCTGCAAATGCTTCTCACCCTTATTGATCTTGAAGAACGTCAACTTTGCAAATTTCCATTGACTTATGCGTGTGAAATGGGAAAGCAAGACATATATTTTCTCTTTCTTTTCTTCTTTTTTTTTTTTTAGAATGCTTTTTTTTTCTATTTATTAATTCGAACTAGAGCATACATTATTTGAATTGCGTTTCACAGGATTCTCAAGAATTCATAAAGAAGTGATGCCATGAAAAGTTTAGTGACATTTCGAGGAAACTGATGCCTAATTTGCTATTCAGAAAAATTCTACCGAAGTTACATTCAGAAAAAATTTCTTCCAATCCAGAGTAGTCTGTTGAAAAGCAAATTACTAGACTTGGCTCAATATATGATACAAAGTCATATGATGATAACTAATAAGCTAAACATCAAATTCTGTTTTGACTTAGCTAGATAGGAAAACATGGAGGGGTTAATATGTATTTTATTTTTATTTTTGTTCTCAAATATTGTTTGCTAGAGCGGTATTGACAGGTGTAGTTGCTTTAACCGAAGAGAAGCAAACGTCTAGCTGTATAGTCATATTTCCGATTTGTCGCCGAAGATCCTCATTATCCTTCTTGAGTTGTTCTATGATTGCTTCGTTATCTGACATGGGCCTTGATCTTGTGTTATGCCTTGGTCGGAGCAGGTAGGGGCTTTTAGTGGAAGACGTCTTGACCAATTTTGAGTGAAGTTTGTGTTGGTTGATGTGAATATTTTGATAGCATGCAAATTTTTTTTTTTTTTTTTTTTTTTTTTGAAAAATGAGTGTGTGAGTCAGCTTGTATACAATGCAAATTTTAAAGAGACTCGAGGGAAAATAAATCAAATGTCAGTATGTTTGTCACTTTTTTTTTTAGATAAAATATATTATGTATTTGCAAAAATGGTTGAGGTTTCTATTGGCATGATAAAATTCAAAGCATGAGTAATGGCAAAAACATTTTTATGTTTCTCTTTTCTTTTTTCTTTTTTTTTTATTTTTTTAATTTTTTTAATTTTTCTTTTTTTGAAAATTCGGATGAGCTCGTGAAAATAAATGTATGCGGGAATGTCTGAAAGAACATTTACAATAATTACCTATGTTGGTATAAATTTCATTTAATGCGCAATCTAATTTTGGTTGGACATTGTCTTATTGCCTATTATGTCGAATATAGGGTGAGAGAGAGACTCTTGGATATAATTCCAACCAATTATGTAAGCCTACAAGCTAATTATGAGGATCAACCGGCTATACTAGTTTTTGTCAATGTAATTTTATGCAATTAGGTCCTTCTTATCAGCGATGTCAAACCCTTTTTCGTTTATCACTTTTTAGGATATTTTGACGGTAATGGGACTATGAAGACTAGCCACTTATAGATTTGGTAGGCTCTACAACCTAAGCTAATAGGTACAGCTGGCTGGGCTAAGAACAAGAGAGAAAGGGAAGCATATGCGGGGGTATCATGGGCATTACCCACAATGTCCGATAAGGGCTCCAGAATCTAGGGTGGGAGGTCCAGGTCCTTACCTCAAATGCAATATGCATTGCAAAAAATGAAAAAAAAATTTTCTTTTATATATTTTGTACTTTTCAACCCGTGAGTAAAATTAAAATTATCCATCAAAGTAAACAAATTTAATCAAAGCCATAACAATTAATACCCCACATCAGTGGGACAATCGAAAGATAATCGGCTATGGGTCCCCAGCGGAGTCGCCATCTGTTGACGGTCTACTCGCCGCGCTGCGCGCGCTTGTGGTGTATTGTGTGACAGAGGAGTCGCCACCTAAATGTTTTAAGGAAATCTAGGAAACCTACTGGTCTTTTAGAGATTTAAGGTTCGTTTACATCGGTTACGAGTTAGGAGGTGTTTAGGGCACTAACGTCGTCCCTAAAAGGGTTGCCTTATCTTTTGATTGTTAATTTGATATGGTTTATTAACTGTTATGCTTAATTTAGAATTTGTTTAATTCGGGTGGATAATTTTATTAATTGCAGGAGAATCCTCCTATGGTATTAGTCGGGCAGAGAAACCTCTCCCGGATTAAGTTTTTTATATATATTATTTTTAAATTTTTAACTATTTTAAGTATTCGTGTTATTTTGCGAGAGAATCCTCCCGACGGATTAGACGGATAGAGTAACCTCTCTCCGATTCATTATTTTGTTATTCTTGAATTTTATTAATTATTATTTATTTATTTTTTATAATTATGTTCCGAGGGAATTCCTCCCGAAGGGGCTGTAAACGAGTAGATAAAGCCTCTTTCCGACTTATATGTATCCTATAATATATTTTTATTTAATTAATGTTATATTATAATTTAAAATTTTACGGGAGACTCCTCCCGGAGAATTAACGGATAGAGGATCCTTCTTACACGATTATACATCTTATTATATGATTTTCTTTAATTTATTTAATTATTTTATATTGAATCTTATGTGGAGATCCTCCCGGATTACCTTTAATATTTATCCAAATTTAATTTATTATATACTTTAAAAATATCATACGGAAGAATCCTCCCCTATAGGTTAATCGGATAGAGAAGCCTCTTATCCGATTTAATATTTTTGTATGTATATTTAATATGTATTTTTTTTTATTTAATTATTTACTTACTTGTATTTATAATTTAATTTTTGCGGGAGAATCCTCCCGATAAATTATCTGGGTCGAGAATCCTCTTCCCGATTTGTTATTTAGTTCGTATTTGTATTTAATTTTATCTAAATTTGATATTAAAATTTATTTAAAATTAATTAAAAATAATTTGGGTCCTTTGGGCTGGGCCGGACCAAACAGGTCCGGCCCGCGAGCCAAAGTGGCTCGCCCGGGCGCGATTGCGCCCGGATCGGACCACGCGGTCCGGGCGCGGGGCTTAGCCCCGCGCAACCGGGCGCGCTTGCGCGCCCGGACCGGACCGCGTCCGCGCGGGGTTCGCTTTACCCTGCGCGGTAACCGGCTTGGCCGGTCGTAACCGGCCAAGCCGGTTACCATCTTCATCCAGCGAGCAGCGAGCTCGTTGCTCGCCGCTCGCCGCGGCGCCGCCGCCGGCGGCCGTTCCGTCGTCGGCGGTACCGTATGGGAGGTCTATTCTAGCGTTTTTTAACATCCTGAACTCATTGGAGATGTCAAAAATTAGTTTCGGAGCCTCGTTTTTGGATTTTGGGGCTTGCGGCTTTTCGGACGCGTTTCAGCGACCTTCGTATTTTGCCACTGTGATAGGTGTTTTTAGGGTTTTCAAGGTCTCTGAGTTCACTGGTGATGTTTAATTCTGATTTCGAGGCTCGTATATAGGGTTGTACAAAGGTGCAAGTTTATGCTTTTTTTTTGTTTTAAAATTTTCCTGGCCGTCGCCGCCGTTTCCGGCGCGGTTTTGTCACTTACAATTTTCAAGAGAGTGTTATAGACTATATCATGGGTTTTGAAGAGGTTTAATGATTGTACCTCAGGTTTGCGTCTTGGAGGCGTCGGGTGCAATTCGGTTGATTCCGACGACGGCGACGTGCGGAGTCGGCGGGCGTCGAGGATTGCGTTCAGTAGCAGAGAACCTGGAGGGGTGGAGGTGCGGACGGCGTCTCTCTCCCTCCCTCTCTCTTTCAGCAGTACCTCTCTCTCTCTCTTGATCTATCTCTCTCTCTCTCTCACTCAAACACTCTCTCCTCCCCCTCCACCTCCACCGGTGGCTCCTCCCCCTCACTATGTGTATATATGGAGGTTTAGGGTGAGGTGGAGGTCAATGGAGAAGTTAATGAAGATGTGGTGGAGGTGAGGGAGGTATGGAAGAAGAAGAAAAAAAATGGGAGGGGGAATGGTGGATGAAGAAAAATGAGATGTGGGGGAATGGTAGATGAAGAAAAATGAGATGTGGGGGGAATGGTGGCCGGTGACTAAAGGTTCCCCCCCCATCTATTTGTTTTTTTTTTTTTTTTTAATTATTATTAACTTTATATATTATATATATATGTGTTTGTAGTGTATATGTGCACACGAGCGTAAATTTGCGTGTACTGTCTGCCCGGACAAAATGGGGTGTCAACATTGTCACATCAATGCAAAAAGAAGAAAGGGTTTGATAGTTCCCTATTCTGTCGATACTGTAAAGAGCAAGGGCACTTGATAGAAGACTGTAAGAAGCGCCCACAAAAACGAGGAGTCTCAAAAGTATATGTTGCTACTAGTGCACCACAACAGCAACCTCTAACACCTTCATCCTCTGCACTCCATGTTGCTGCTTTGTCATCTCCTTCTCAGACGGAAATGAATTCTAATACTTCATGTCAGCCCTCTTCTATTTCACCAGAGCTTATCCAACAAATTATTCAAGCTCTTCATGCTTCTGGTTTTGGTAAGAATTCTTCATCTAACTCATGGGTTGTAGACTCCGGCGCCACCCATCACATGACAGGTAGCTTAGATGCACTTAATTCTGCTATACCTTATGATAAAAATGAAAGAATTTATGTTGCAAATGGACAAACCCTACCTATTAAAAAGGTTGGTTCATTGACTATAACTCCTTCGGATTCATCACCATTAATCCTTCCTAATGTCCTGTATGTTCCAAATCTTTCTGCAAATTTAATTTTTGTTGGTCAGCTTGTAAAGCAAAATTGTATTGTCTCATTCTCTTATTCCGGTTGTCTTATACAGGACCTACGAACCGGGAAGGTGATTGGGAGAGGCCATAGGAAAGGGGAACTCTTCATTTTGGATTTTGGAAAACCTTCAAATTCACCGGCATGTTTTCTTGCTCCTTCTTCTAGAGAAATAAATTCATCAAATAACTTATGGAAGCTTTGGCATTGTCGCCTTGGACATCCTCATGCTTCGAATCTTAGTTCTTTGTTTTCATCTGGTATTTTGTTAGATAAGCTTGAAAATAAGACAAACATTGATAATAATTGTGAAGACTGTGCTCTTGCTAAATCACATACATTACCTTTTCACATAACTAAAAATCATTCTAATTCTATTTTTGAGCTTGTTCACACTGATGTATGGGGCCCATCTCCTATTGGTTCATTAACTGGAAAGTTTTATTATGTTCTCTTTGTTGACGATTGTTATGACAGCAGGACACCAGCAGCAACTTCAGCATTCAGAAAAACAGCCCGTACAGGAAGGACAACAAGCTGCAGCAAATAGAGAAGAAGCCCGGCCCATCATAGTATATAAAAGAAGAGCTACAGGAGGCACAAAGCCAGCCGACACCTGCCAAAAGTAACTTTCCATATCAGATCGTGAGGAGAATAAGGAAAGAAGAAGATACGTGAAGGAGAAAATATAGGAGGTTGTTTTAGAAGTAGATCTAGGATTTTTGGAAGGTTGTTATACTATAAATAAGCATGTATTCTCTGTAGAAGAAAAATAAGAAGTTATCATTATTTCCAATATTAGTCTAGTAGTACCTGTAGCTTAACAATTGGTATCAGCAGTCCTCTTGCCGGTATCATGTCTTCCAACCGGCCTTCTCCTTCCCACGAAAGCCATGGGGAAAACTCTGTCAATCATCCTGGGGACCCTACTCCGCTGAATCAACTGGATCGCCTCGAACGCCTACTGATGGCGTTGTTGGATCGTCTACCCCTCCCTGCCACGAACACTGCCGTTGCCACCGCGCCACCCCTCGCTGCCCCAGCTTTACCACCTCCCACTACAAACACCCCGCTCGCAGAAACCACCATCACTACACCCTCCCAGCCACCTCCCACTCTGGCACCGCTACCTGCAATTACCCACTCCAATCCGCAACCGCTGCCTGATTTTCCAGTCTCTGCCCCACGCCACCGCATTACCCCTACCCCACCGCCACCAGGCTTTATTGACCGCGGACCGTCTGGCAGAACTCCATTCAATGGTCACCGTTTTGAACCGTCGAACACTCCTTATAACTTCTATGGTACTCCGCCTTGCCCTGAGCAAGGTCAGTTCAGCTATTCTGACGCGCCCCTACCTCGCCGAGAAAATCATAAATTTCCTACGTTCTCCGGCGAAGATGCTTTGGAGTGGCTTTATAACGCTGAAAAATACTTCCGTCACTATCACCTTGTCGACAACACTCAACGGATGAACACGGTCGCCATGTACCTACGAGGCGAGGCGAACCGTTGGTATCAAGGATTTGAGCAATGCTGTCCAAATCATACCTGGTCACAATTCAAGCAAGCTGTGACGGATCGCTTCGGTCCAGACGCTTATGGCAACCCAAGTTATGCTCTCGGTCAATTACGCCAGGACGGAACAGTCGCTGCTTACCAAACGGCCTTTGAAGATCTTCAATCTCGTCTGCCATGGCTCCCTGCTGCAGACCTAATTGGCCGATTCTGTAGTGGACTTCGTCAATCCATAGCTGTTGAAGTACTTGCCCACAATCCAACGGATCTGCCATCGGCCTTCCGTTTGGCTCGTCTTTACGAGCACAAATTCCAGCACGAACACCGCTCCGCCGGCCGCTTCTCTCCATCACCGGTGTCCCGCTCCTCTACCACTTGGCGCACTGCCTCCTCGACCACCGCAGCACCCATCAGATCTACTACTTCCGCCGGCCTTGACACACAACGCGACCACTCAAAACCAGCGGCCGTATCTTGGGCCACGATGAAAGAGCGGCGAGCCAAAGGTCTCTGCTTTTACTGCGACGAACGGTACGAGGTTGGTCATCGTTGCCGATCACGCCTCTATTGCTTGTCGGGCGTCGAAGATGGTGACACTGAAGCAGAAGACGTCGCTGCCTTCGAACAAGAATTGGATGATCAAATGGATGGGGCCATCTCGCTACACGCGATCCACGGGCTCGCCGGCCCACAAACTATCAGGGTATTCGGGTTCATCAAGAAACAGAAAGTTTTTATTTTGATTGACCCAGGCAGCACCCATAATTTCATCACCCCTCAACTGGCCAAGCACTTACGCCTGCTCTCTACCCCTGGGAAAGCACTCAATGTCGAAATTGCTGATGGGCGGCCCTATCCCATACACTCCATATTCCGCCAAGTCCCTCTAGCAATCCAAGGTGCCCAATTCGCAGTCGATTTCTATCCGTTCCCTCTTGGAGGTGTGGACATGGTAATGGGCATACATTGGCTGCAAACTTTAGGTGATGTATTATGCAATTGGTCGCGAGTGTTGACACCCCATTTTGTCCGGGCTATAACACCGACCGAACGGGACTTAAGCAAAAGTCGGACGTACTGATTAAACTAATCGCGCTCAAAGCTAATTTAACTATTGTTTTAGACCGGCAATTTAGAATTCGGGCGAATTACCGAAGTGCATCGCTTCGACCATAGGTCTATTTCAGTATCCGATATCTAACTTTTTCGTACCGGTCTTTTTTTCAAAGGATAAAATCAAAGTTCAAAATATTTAACATCCTATTAACCGTTGATAGCCATTTTAGGAGAAGAAGTAATCATTAAGGGGTTAAAGTCAACTTTCCTAAATAGGAACTGTTAATTATTAATTTTTTACCCATTGGAAATAGAGTGCACCCTAAAAAATAAAAAAAATTAAAAAATAAGAAAAAATGAAAATAAGAGAAAAATTTATATAAAGGAAAGGAGTGGCAGGACCCGCAGGGAGAGAGGGAGGAGAGACCTTTAGGGACGAGAGAGAGAGAGACTTTAGGGAGAGAGAGATTTAGAGAGATAAGAGAGATCAAGTGAGAAGAGAGAGGCTGTGAAGGAGGAGAGGAAGCCGGCCAACATCCCCACCGCATCTGTCTCCGTCCCTACCACCATCACCTCCACCACGTTGCCGCCGCACTCCGCCCTCGCCGCCGGAGCGCACCCAAGTTGCACCGGTAAGCTCTAAACAAGGTACACCTCTAAACCATCTCTTAACCTCACTAAAATCACTGCACTACGCTCTCCTCTAGTTGGAGACTCCACGGCATCGCCGTAGCTCCGCCGCCGGCGAGCTACGGTGGTCGAAAAATTAAAACAAAATAAATAACATAAACGTACATACATATATAACTCTCTCTACAAGCGACGAACTTAAATTTTGACATCACCATTGGCCTCAGCACCGGTACGAGGACCCCTAAAAAACACCCTTTTGCACGATCGAAGGGAGCCGGACGCCGAAAGACGGCCGAGCTTGCGAGCTCAAGAACTCACGAACGAAGCTCCGAACATAATTTTTGACATCTCCAATGCGTCCAGAGGTGGTACTTAAAAACCTTTAGGATACATAATAGATTTACGTATCTCGCCGGAGCCCCGGCGCCGTCGCCGGCGATAAGCGCCGGCGACGTCCGCGAGCTCGCGCCGCGACGCTCGCGGACGAAGATGACGACCGGCTTAGACCGGTCATATGACCGGCTTAAGCCGGGGTCTGCTGCGCGGATTTTAATCCGCGGGACCCAGACGACGTGCCTGGGTCCAGCCCGGCGCTTGCGCGCGCCTGGAGCGCGAGCCTGTTGGCTCGCGACCGGACCAAGTGTCCAGGTTCGGCCCATTAGGGCCCCGATTAAGCCTTTTAATTTGATTTTAACTATTTTAATTGAATTTAAATGGGATTTAATATTATTTTATGAATTATAATAATATTTTAAAACCCTTCCCCCCATTTTTTAAATAATCAAATTTAGATTTCATTTAAACCAATAATTATATATTACATGTAAATAATTAATGTTGTATAAACTTCGGAGAAGATGGATATTTTCGCCGAAAATAAAAACTTTTAACAAATAATAGAAGGAGTCGGGAGAAAAGCGATGGATAAATTACTTTCTTCCCTGGCTCTATATAAAAATTATAAAGGAGATCAAATTGAATTTGTTCTTTCAAACTAATAAACAAAAGAGAATTAAAAATTGGATCTGGGAAAGAGATGGATATTTCTTCCCGAAACACATCTATAAATATATCTCGGGGAGTGATGGATATTTCTTCCCGAAACACATCTATAAATTATTATCTGGGAAAAAAGAATAGATATTTCTTCTCCATCATTAATAAACAAATATAAATATATTACATTTTCAACAGCACCTAGATACGTTAACAATAATTTAGAGGGAGATGGATATTTCCCTTAAAAATTTGAATTATATAAAAAATACGGAGAGAGATGGATATTTCTCTCATATTAAAATTCACAGTGTTAATATGGAATGAAATGGATATTTCCTCTAAAATTATTTTCAACAATGATAATTACAAGGGAGATGGATATCTCCCTAAAAAAAAAATTTGAATTTTAACAATAATATACAAATATGAGATGGACATCTTACTTATAACAACAATAGGGGCGATGAAGAGGAAACGACACGACGCTGAGCCTTAAGATAAAATAACAAATCCAAAGGCATATTTCTTAAATTATGTATATGTACCTACATTATAACACGTACACTCATATTCTTATATCGCGTATAGTACATGTACCACATAACAATCAAAACACAGCATATAATATGACATAGATTTGACTTCTCCAATTACGAGGTAGGAACCGGTGGATTCTAATCCTAAGTAGCTGGGTAAATATTTATGAATTGATCGTAATAGAAAGTGATGGATATTATTTTCATAATACGATCAGATGTATTTTATAAAAATCAAATTCCCATTTAAATAAAGAATATATAGAAACGAGATGAAATAGATATTATCCCGGACGATATATATTTCTATATTTGGTTGCTTGTCCTATTGCTAATATGATTTAGAGAGTAAGCGGATACCGATCTCTCTCCTTGATTATTAGGTAAATAATTAAATATGCATATATAATAATAATAAAATATGTGTGGAATAAATGTAAACCCAAAAATTATTCCTGATCACCTATAGAGTACCCTCTCTGAGGGCGCTGTGGGGGTTGTCCTCTCCCACACGTTATAAACGATTGAACGGCCTGACGAATCTCTTTATGTGCCCTTATTCTCGGTTTCCTAGATTCCCACCAAATATCTAGTTGGCCCGACTCCAACCCTTTCCACTCCCCGGAGGAGGTCGTCAACAGGATGCCGACTCCGCTGGGGACTCGTCAGGCTCATCTTAGGATTCAAAATAGTATTGGGTTTATATTTTCGATATCACAAACAAATACATTACTTAGATTTCTTTATTTCTGTATTTATTTGATGAATATTGTAAATACTGCATATCATGCATTACATGCTATTACCTAGGGCGTACGCCCATCCTACTTACCGGGACAATCGGACTTGCGTACCAATGTGCGTAGGTAGTCACGTAATGCTCCGCAACCTTATCCCTAGCCATAATGTTACCTGCGTAGTATATCGAGCTGATGTATTATATATATTGGTCGTCGGTAGGAACCCCAGCAATGACAGGCTGTTAGATAAACCACTGGGATAACCGGAGCCTACATACAATGTGTGTAGGTAGTCCGTAAGCCCAGACATTAATAGGCATCCATATTTATAGCCCACCGGCATGTAGTTATACTGTTACATTATTTTAATTGCTTGTTTGAGATATAGTCCGAATAAAATTAGGAGACTTGTGTTTTATTAGTTTCAAGCTACACATTTCTCGTATATAGGACACATATCTCATATATGTACTAAACAAATCTAGTTTTTCTATTACCGATATCTCATGTATATCGCACATACTTCATCCATTGTATATCTCATGCATATATCACGCATGTCTCATTATAGCACATAATTTATATCACACACATCTCTTGTATATTACATACATCATCATACTACACGTATCTCATTATATATATCTCATGCATGGATTACGCATATCACACATTATATATCACACATATCATTCAATGTTTATTGCACATATTTCCTGTAAATATTACGCGCGTCTCTTATACATTAAATACGTCATATATATCACCCACATCTCGTGTATATATTACAAAAATCTCATCTGTATTTATATATTAGACCCATCTTATCTATATATTACACAAGTCTCATGTAACACGCTTTTGTATATTGCATACATCTCATCTCGCATATCTCATGAATATAACATACATCCAATGTTTATTGTACACCCCTCATGTATATATTACTTACGTCTCACATGCTTCATATTACGTACATGCATCGTATATCACACACATCATACCTCACAGATAGTGTAAATAGCTCATGTATATATTGCACAAATCTCTTTGCACACGTTTTCCGTTTATCCCACGTCTCACATACATATTACACAAATTTCGTATATCGTATATATATCGTACATAGTTTACACATCCCACGCCAATCTTATTACACACACATGCTTGTTGCACACATTTCATGCATATTGTACACGTCTCACTTCATGTATATATCGCAATGACATCCACTTGTGTATATGTGATTGTACACTCTCGATGAGTCTGTGATCCAACCTGCGTGGTGACATCGTCAATGAATTGAATAAAGATATAACTATTGCCAAGTATATGACGAGGAAGAAACACACCAAAGAAAAAGAAAACGAAAAGAGAAAAAAAGGAATCACTAACACGACCAATGAGATGCTTCGTGCTTGCTTTAGATATTTTTATGCGAGACAATGAATACGTGTATTGCTTAGCTATCTCTTGAATTTGACGATTAACATAAAAGAGTAAACATGTATATCTCATATCATACCTTGACTATATTTTCGAAAATAATTGTCCTATCATCCAATCAGGTGACATGAGTTCGCTATATCCCTATCCCCAACACTCCTAATTATTCCATAAAATAACATTGCGCTTTACTTTGGGGATTTATATTGTTCTCCAATAATTCGATTTGCATGCGACATAATAATGTATAAAATTGGCCATTGATTATTCCATGAACTATCGAATTGCTATGACTCTATCTTTTGTTTACACCTATATATCTCTCCTCCAGTGCACAACTGTACATAAACTTATATAAGTCTAACCCATTCAGCAGCATGAAACGATCAAACAATACCTCAAGTTTGACGTAGTATTATGAATGATGTGAAATTATTTGACGCACAAAAAACCATCAAGATTGCAAATTACGAGCCGTCAGTCATCTACCCCCTAATTTTAGAGGGAAAAGAATTTCGGAATGATCGCATCAGCAAAATTGCGGGAGTATCATAAAAGAGTAAAAGCTCAATAAAATGACCAGCCTTATAATTGGAAATCCATCCTTCCGGCAAAAAAAAAAAGAAAAGAAAGAAAAAAGAAAAAGAGAAGAAGAAGAAGAAGAAGAAACCAAAAAAGTAAAAAGTACCCGAATTATATTACTCCGCCACCTTGAGTTATATTGTAACTAGAAGTATTCATTGTGATCAGTTTACTTTTACGGTCAAACAAATAACTTCTTAAGATGAGTATGCAATTGCACTTTGAATATGTATTTATCGAGTAACCGGATACTTTCATCACCAATGTTGCGTATTCGCGTCAAAAGATATAAAATACAATTTAAAGAAAAGGGCAAAAAAAAAAAAAAAGTAAAAAAACGAAGGACAAATAGAAAAAAAAAAAAAAAGAAAAAGAGAGAAAAGGCCGAAGGGAAGCTGGGAACATGGAAACTTTAGACCTCCTTGAAAGGTCCCTGTCAAGATGTTGTGTGTCGATTTTCTCCAATCCAATCAAAGAATATCCAACGGCTCCCCTATGTTCAAAGCGTGGAGAGCAATCTAGCATGTTCCTCAGTATGCTCGGATAATCTTTTATGCATGATGCCTGTGGATTCTTTATATTAAAAAATGGGTATTTTCACTCCATTCATAAACTTGAAAGTCAGACTTTGGAAAGTTTGTTTGATTGTAATAAATGCTACTGATAGCCGATATACCTATCTCCATATAGAATCCATAACATGCCAATTACGCCGCTATCATTTTCAATCTTCAATTTATCACCCCCAATGTTAACCAAATATTAGCATGACATAAGCAATTCGACATCATGACAAAAGTTCAGACAATGACCGTTGCATAATCTCTCTCGTATGTAAAATCCAAAATAATCTGGAAATTTTGAGAAGATATTGAGGGAATAGAATCGCCAAAGTCCTACTTAGCCAAAAGCCGCTTGTTATTGCAACGACCCCATTACCATATTTAAATGGGGTGTCGACACCCACAACTCCACATATACAAAGAAGATCACGAGTCCACACTTATATAGACCCACAAATCAAGAGCCTTAATGCCCGTCCCCAAGGTTTAAAGCGCCACTCGTCAAACTCATTGCCTAAAAGCGAATGCTAATAGCCTTAGAATAATCATACAAACCCATCCACACCAATACTGGAACTGGGGCAATTTTATGGAAAAATATTCCATGGTTGATATGAGAATTATATGTTTTATCCAGACAACAATCTATCGTAAATTTCAACGGTTAAATAGTTAAGCAACAAGGCAGGAAGCTTGAAATCTATCACACACAAAAATGGGGCAAAATCGTAGATGGAAGAAACCCTCAATTCATTTTACAGAGGCATCGTCACCACAGGAAGCAAAGCAAATCCTACGGAATTTTCTGAACTGGGGCAAATTTTTCAAGTGAAAAATTTTCGCATAAGGCACAAGTTTCTATTGCCAAACTGGGGCAATTTTCTGGTGAAATTTGCTCACACTGGTGGCCAAAATTTTTCGGCAAAAAATTTTTTAACTGTTTCAAATTTGGACAACCATTCTGAAATTAAAGATGAATATTTATATTTTTATGAGATATAAACTCCGTACTGAGGCCATATTGAGCGAATCATCACAAGCGCCACTTCACCCAATGAGAATGAAACACAAGGACATTAGTAAGAAGAAGAAAAGAAGAAAGAGAAAAGGAGCAATGGATCTTTAAAACTCATTCAAGGAGTGACAAGCCACCATAAAACACACTATAAAAGTATTTATACAATACACATTCACACGGAAAACAAACATTGCAAACACATAAAAAAGGTGTCCAACACACAAGCACATCGTCACATAAAACATATTCAGCTTCGCACGCAAAACTCGGTTGCATATTTGCCACTCTCGCATAAGAAATCTCTGCAAATTAGACACTTAGGCATAAAATGCATTGCTCATTGTCAATACATAATAGACTGTAACGAAATCGCACACCACGCAAGAACATATCACATTATCGCCAACACAAATGCTTACATAGCACTATACGCATCTCAGCTATGCGTACGTCGGATAGATCATGAATACTCGACAAACGGACATCATAGAACACACACTTTGAGCCTATACTAAAAAACAACGATCTCATATATAACACACCATATAGCACAAACATACTCATACAACACATGAACATCGTAACACACGTTCAAAAAATTATGCAGGAAAATTGTATATAATTCGAATTGCTGTGGTGATATTCCTGAGCATGGATATGTACATATTATATTTCTCTTTGAACTAACGCATATTTTTCCAAACATATTTTACCAAGGATGCTTTAATTCGCCATTTGGTTCTGAGATCTGTCCAACATCCAAATAGTCCAAAAATGTCGCAATCCATGCGTCTCCAATCTATCAATGAATGCTAAGATCTATACATCCCATTGCGCCCATGGAGGCTAAACTTAGTATGCTCTCATTCTGCCAACAGACACTGAGTTATATTGTATTTACCCTGCCAACGGGTGTCGAGACCCGTATATCTCTCTGTACCCATTCAAACAAACAACACCAGATAACCCATTCACATTATGACATTGTGAATTGCATAACTCTCATAACGAACTCCAAGAGTCCAATATCCTCTACACGGTCTATGTGACCTTTACCCTCTTATGATACATCAAAGCTAGGTAATGAGGCCATCGCTTTACCTTTTATAAGGTACGGTCCATGCGCGCCGTTGACCATTAATAATGTTAGTCGAGCGTGGTCCATGGACATCGCTGTTATTCTTCACAAATTACGAGGGGTCCCTGCGGCCGCCACCTTTTTCATAATGTAACTGAGCCTGGTCCATGGGACCACTATGTTATAACTCTAAGCTACGATCAATGAGACTGCCACTTTTTCATAATACATTATAACATGGTCCATAGAACCACTGCATTATAACTCAGAGGTATGACCTATGAGGCCGTTATGTTTCCTCGATATAATGAAGTATGGTCCATGGGACCATCGCTTCATAACCTTAAGAGTAGGGTCAATGGGACCGTTATCTCTCCATGACATAACCAAGCGTGGCCCACGGTGTCCACGACCTTATAATCTCAAGGCATGATCCACGGTGTTCATGACCTTAACTCACACATTGAATCCTGGTCCATAGTGGGCCTCTCATAACACCGAACGGCATGATCCACAGAGTTCATGATCTTATCTTATATCTCAAAGCGTGGTCCACGGCGTCCACTGCTTCATAACCCAAGCGTGGCCCACGGTGTCCACGACTTCATAATCTCAAGGGCATGATCCACGGTGTCATGACCTTAACTCACACATTGAATCCTGGTCCTAGGGCCATTCCTTCATAACACCAAGGCATGTCCACAGATGTTCATGATCTTATCTTATATCTCAAAGCGTTAGTCTATTGGCGTCTATTGCTTCATCACTCAAGGTTATGATCTACGAAGTCTTCATGATCTTCATGTATTAAGGCATGGTCCACGACGGCCATTGCTCATAATCTGAATCCACAATATTCACGACCTTATAACGTAAACCAGGGAATGATCCACGACGTTTCATCATATATTGAAGCACAACTCCACAGTTAGCCATTATTTTATAACTCAGAGGTATTGACCCACGGTAGTCATTTTCCTTACATCATTGTTGAAGCATGGCCCATGGTGGCCATTGCTTTATTGATAACCCATGATGGTTATTATCTTGTATCACATGTTGAAGCACGTTCTCCAAGACGATAATTATTCTATGCCTCATATACCATTACATAGCCCAGCAGCGCCACTAACTTACATCTATGGAGCACCTTATTCCACTCTTCTAAATCAACAATCTATACCTCTCAACCACATCCTCAGGCTCAATTACATGCAGTACTGCATTACCAACCGGTATCGACCAACATTGGGTCATTACTGAACGACTGCCAGTATTGGCCACATATGGGTCATTACTTGATTGATCCCAGGTACAGAACCAATATTGGTCATACCTAACTACTGACCAGTATTGACCAAGACATATTGCGTCATTCTTGGTAATGAGGTATTAGACCAACATTGGGTCATACCTTAACGACTGAGGTAGATCGACAAATGGGTCATACCTAAACGACTGCAATGAGGTATCGACAACATATGGTCATACCTAACGACTGACCCAGTATTGACCAACATTGGGTCATACTTTGGTATTGAGGTATCGACCAATATGGGTCATACCTAACGACTGACCAGTATTGACCAACATTTGGTCATTCTTGGTAATGAGGTATAGACCAACATTGGGTTCATACCTAACGACTGAGTATAACGACCACTTGGTTCATAACCTAACGACTGACTCGCGTATGAACCAAACACTTGGGCTTACTATGATAATGAGGTTACTCGATCAATATTGGGTCATACCTACGACTGAACCATCACGGTACTTGAACCAACATTGGGTCATTACCTTGGGCTAATGAATACTGACCAACATTGGGTCATACCTAACAACTGAACGGTATTGACCAACATTGGGTCATACATAACAACTGACCGGTATTCACCAATATTGGGTCATTACTTAGTAACGAGGTATTGACCAACACTGGGTCATTACCCAACAATTGACAGATACATTATCTTCAACCCTCCAACAATCATCACGCACTAACTGCTCGCTCTCAGATGTTAGCCTGCATATGCCTCCTTTCCATCCATCCATGCCTCTATTATCCACACAAGCGCCTCCCTTTGTCGGACAAAATGTGGTATCACTTTCATCTTTGCCTAATCCTTTTTCAAAAGGAATTAGCCAAAGAAGGGGCAACTGTTGACACCCCATTTTGTCCGGGCTATAAGATTGACTGATGGACTTAAGTCAAGGTCGGTACGTACTGATAACTAATCGCGCTCAAAAGCTAATTTAACTATTGTTTTAAGACCGGCAATTTAGAATTCGAGCGAATTACCGAAGTGCATCGCTTCGACCATAGGTCTATTTCAGTATCCGATATCTAACTTTTTCGTACCAGTCTTTTTTTCAAAGGATAAAATCAAAGTCAAATATTTACATCCTATTAACCGGTTATAGCCATTTTAGAGAAAGTAATCCATTAAAGGGGGTTAAAGTCAACTTTCCCTTAAAATAGGATGTAATTATTAATTTTTTTTTACCCATTGCGATAATAGAGTGCACCCTAAAAAATTAAAAAAATAAAAAAATAAGAAAAATGCGAAAATAATCGAAAATTTATATAAAGGAAAGGAGTGGCCAGGACCCGGCGGGAGAAGAGGGAGAGAGCTTAGGATGAGAAGAGGGAGAGAGCTTTAGGGAGAGAAGGAGAGAGGGAGAGAGCTTAGGGAGAGAGGAGGAGAGAGCTTCAGGGAGAGAGAGATTTAGAGAGAAAGAGAGATCAAGTGAGAGAGAGAGCCTGTGAAGAGAGAGGAAGCCCGGCCCCACAGCCCCACCCGCATCCTGTTCTCCGTCCCTACCACCATCACATCCACCACGTGACCGCCCGCCCTCGCCCTCGCCGCCGGAGCGCAACCCAAGTTGCACCGGTAAGCTCTAACAAGGTACACCTCTAAAACCATCTCTTACTCACGAAAATCAATCCACCACGCTCTGCTCTAGTTAGAGACTCCACCACGCATCGCCGCTAGCTCCGCCGCGGCGAGCTACGGTTGTCGAAAAATTAAAAACAAAATAAGATAACATAAAACGTACATACATATTATAAACTCTCTCTACAGCGACGGAAACTTAATTGACATCACCATTGGCCTCAACACAGTCGAGAGCCCCAAAAAACACCCTTTTTAACGTCGAACGGAGCCGGACGCCGAAACACGACCAGAACTTGTGAGCTCAAGAACTCACGAATACGAAGCTCCAAACGTAATTTTTGACGTCTCCAATGCGTCTAGGGTGGTCTAAAACCTTGGGATACATATAAGAATGTCTCACCGGAGACCACCAGCGCAGTCGCCGGCAAAAGCACCGGCGGCGTTCGTGAGCTCGCGGACGAAGACGATGAACGGCTTAGCCGGTCGCCCATGGATTTAATCCGTGCGGACCCAAGTGCGTGCCTAGGTCCAACCTAGGGGTTGCGCGCGCCTGGGCACGAGCCAGATGGCTCGCGACCGGACCAAGTGGTCCGGTCCGGCCCAATTAGGGCCCAGAATTAAGCCTTTAATATTGATATAATATATTTAATGAATTTTAAAATGGATTTAAATACTTATTTTATTGAATTATAATAATATTTTTTAACTCCCATTTTTTTTAAAATAATCAAATTTAGATTCATTTAAACCAATAACATTATATATTACTATGTAAATAATTAATGTGCTATTAAACTTCGGAGAAGATGGATTTTTCGCCGAAAATAAAAACTTTTAAACAATAATTTAAGAAGATCGGTGAGAAAAAAGCGATGGATATTACTTTTTTCCCTGCTCTATATAAAAATTATAAGAGATCAAATTGAATTGTTCTTTCAAACTAATAAACAAAAGAGAATTAAAAATTGGATCTGGGGAAGAGATGGATATTTCTTCCGAAACCATCTATAAATATATTCTCGGGAGTGATCGGATATTTCTTCCCGGGGAACCAAAAAACATCTATAAACTATATTATCTAGGGAAAAAGCATGGATATTTTCTTCTCCATCATAATAAACAAATGTAAATTATAATTACATTTCAACAGCACTAGATAGTTAACAATAATTTAGAGGGAGATGGATATTTCCCTTAAAATTTGAATATAAATACGGAGAGAGATGATATTTCTCTCACATAAAATTCACAGTGTTAATATGGGAATGAATGGAATTTCTCTAAAATTATTTTCAAACAATGATAATTACAAGGAGATGGATATTCTCCTAAAAAAATCTGAATAAAATAATAATACAAATATGAGATGGACATCTTAACTATAACAACAATAGGGGCGATGAAGAGGAAACGACACGACGCTGAGCCTTAAGATAAAATAACAAATTCAAGCATAATTTTTCTTAAATTACATGTATTGTACACATTATAACACATACACTCATTATTCTATATCGCCGTATAGTACATGTACACCACATAACCAATCAAACACTATGCATATATATATGACAGGAGGATTTGACTTCTCCAATTACGAGGGTTAGGAACCGGATGGATTCTAATCTAAGTAGCTGGGGGTAAATATTTATGAATGATCGTAATAGAAAGTGTGGATATTATTTTTCTAATACGATCAAGACTGTTATTTATAAATTCAAATCCCAATTTAAAATAAAGAATATATAGAAACGAGATGATAATATTTATCCCGACAGATATTATATCTAAATTTGGGTGTGTCTATCTAAATATTGATTTAGAGAGTAAGGCGAGAACTAACCGGATCTCTCTCCTTGATATTAGGTAAATAATTAAAATACTGCACTTATATAAATAATAATTAAATATGTATAAATGTAAACCCAATTATTCTGATCACTATAGGAGTACCCTCTCCTGAGGGCGCTCATGTGGGTTGTTCGTCTTCCCCATACGTAAACGACGAACGAGCCTGACGAATCTCTTATGTGCCTTATCTCGGTTTCCTAGATTTCCACTAAATATCTAGGTGGCGACTCCAACCCTTTCCCTCCCCGGAGGAAGGTCGTCAACAACCGGAAGGGAAGGAGCGTTGGCCCCGGCCGAGGACTCCTCGACGGGGGCACCCTCAGAGTCAGAGGACTCAATGATGAGAGGGCGACGAGTTTTGGCCATTGAAGACTAACCTGAAGAACTCGAAAGTTGGAGGAGAAGGAAAGATCGCCGGAACAGCAACAAGGACGCCGGAAGAGAAGACGGCTGATGGAGGCAGACGGCAGAGGTTTTTCGAAGGGTTTTGGTGAGAACCCAGGCGTGATCTTTCGAAACTATATAGCGCAAAAACGTCCTTGCGATTGGGACGCGTGTCCCCTATCCGAAAAGTAGGGACACGCGTCGACAGATCACAGGGTGACGTGACTGCGGGCACAGTAAAACTTCCGCCGCAAGCTAACTCTTTAGGCGGGAAAAACTCAACTTCTCGCCGAAGTATGAGAGGGAAGGGTGAAAAACCACACCGCGAAACGCCGAACCGCGTTGGAGGAGTCGATCGGACGACTCGCAGAAGGAATCTTCCGGCTCGTCGCGGGCGGGCATTGATATAGCGCAGATCGGGCTTGCCACGTGTCAGCTTCAGAAGGGCTTAGAAATTCCAGATGTCCGTGTCTGCAACTCGATAGCCCGACTCGAGAAATGCAAGAAGACCCGAGTCGGTATCCGAACTCGGGTAATACCTGATGACCCATACTACGCTCGGACCCGGGAATTGTCCGAAGATCCGGGTCGCATCCCGACTCCGGATTATCTAAAGACCCGGGACGGTGCTCCGATTCGGAAAGTATCTCCAGACCTGGATTGGAACCCCGATCTTTGAAGTACTTGAAGACCCGAGTCGGCGTTCCGACTCGGGAAACCTCTGAAGACCCGAGTCGGTGACCTTACTTGGGATATCCACTAAGGCTCGAGTCGGCCGGCCACCCGCAGCTCGACTCAAGAAACACTCGAAGACCCGAGTCGGGTACTTCCCTAGTCCCGACTCGTGAGGCGCTTCCACCCATTAACCCCACGATCGCGGCAGTTGCGGATCACGACGCGGACGTGGTACACGATGGCGACTAGTCAACCCACCTTTTTTGGAGGAGATCCTACATTCCCTCAACGGCCTGCTGACCAGCACCGCGGCCTGCTGACCAGGGCCGTCTATAAAAGGCCATTAACAGACACCGTTAAAGGGATCCACACTTTGATTCTCTCAGACTTAGGCGATTTCATCGTGCCATAGCATTCAAGCATTCGGTAGCCTGAGTGACTGAGAGTTTGAGCGTTTGTAATCCTTTTCTGATATTGATAGTGAGAATTACGTTGGCATTACGGTCAACAGCCCGTGGTTTTACCTTGTTTCCCAAGGATTTCCACGTAAAAAGTTTGAGTGCATTTACGTTCTGCCTTCTTGCTTCTTCTCGCCATTCTTCCGCTTTCGAACACTTTATTGATCGGTCGAGGACCAGCTCGATCAGAATGGCATAGCAATGAAGACAATAGGCCACGTGTAGTTGGAAGTTGAGATATTGGCATTGATGCTTAACTAACGTGGTTGGATTAGATAAAGTATCAAGTGTGATCTCAAGTGGTCCTCGATTTAGAGCGAGCTCGTATCTTGAGAGTCGTAAAGGCTTGCAAGTGCGAATACGCACCAAGCAGATATACCATGTCAGATTGCTTAATTATGAGCTTACAACCCGCTAGTTTTCAAATGTTATGTAACAAGATTGTTTAATAATGTTATTAGCTGATTGTTTAATTATGTTATTAGCTGACTGTATGATGGTTGGCTCCAGGTCCACGGCTTTGCTTATATTTCTTTTCTTCTTTTTTTTCTTTTTTTTTTGTCTAAACATCCTTGAGCTTCTTCTGCATGATGAATTCCGCTATTGGCGAGTTTTATCTAATTTTAAAACGCGAAAAAAGCTGGTAAGGTTCTTTATTCAATGCTAGGTTTTGTTTAGGTTTTTTTCGAAGTTAATTTTATTTCAAATTACATTTCTAAAATCAGTATACATAATTTACAGAAATAAAACGATGCGCCAGTTAAACTGACGGCAGCATGCCACATCAGACCCCCCCCCCATGTAAATCTCAGAATATATAACTAAAAGTCAAATATAAGTACAAAAACAAATATATAATCCAAATATAAATGCAAACGCTAATATAAGTACAAATTCAAATATATATAATTTTATACAAAATCAAATATATAATTCAAATATAAATACAAGTCCAAATATATTACTCTGCACAATAACAATATATGAGCACAATTATAATTCAAATATAAATACAAAATGAAATATCTGTCTCAAAAATAAATACAATCTTATTATAAACTAGAATATATAACTCAAAGACAATTTCATATTATATATATTAGTACAAACTCAAATACAGTAAAAATGTAAACCTAAATTATTTATATTTTGTATACAAATTTTGGAGGTCTTTTTTTTCTTTTTGACATCTTCAAAAAACTGAATCCGCTGAAACGTCGGCGCTCTTGCGACTGCGGCTAGACCTGGCAAACGGGCCGGGTCGACCTGACCCCTCTGCGGGTGAACAGGTTATGGGTTACACGGGTATGGGTCAAACGGTATGTGAAGTTAGACGGGTTATGATTTCGGTACCCGTACCTGCCCGCAGATTTGCCGGCTGGTCTGCGGGTACCCGGCTCAAATTTATCCAACAAAAAATAAAAATCTACAATTACAATTATATTCAAGGTCAAGTACAAAAATAAAAAAAAAAATTAACCCAAAAATCAACAAAACTAACTCTTAAATCAGTAAAAACGGTAAAATTAATACAAACATAGCAAAATTAATTCAAATTCAGTCAAAAATAGAAATAAACTTAAAAATCAATCAACATAACAAAGCTTATTTTGGATAAATGGATAGAGGGATGCTCCGCTCCCCCACCATTTCCCCCAAATATCTCCCAAATCAAGCGGGTTGTCTTAGTAAACATATTTTACGAGCATTTTTTGAAAAAATATTGAGCACAAAAGTTGTAGACTTTGATGAGATCTATAACTTTTATGTTGATTTTTTTCTTCAAAAAATACTTCTAAATTAGTGTTAGGAGCTCCAAATGTTAACGGGTTCGGATCACAGTAAAAACTGTGTTTTAGACCCGTTAACTTTTGGAGCCCAAAAATATTTATTTAGAAATATTTTTTAAAAAAATTTTCAACATGAAATTTTTAGGTCTCATCAAAATATACAACTTTCATGTTGGAAGTTTTTCGAAAAAATACTTCTATCAAAAATAATTTTAAATTTTGGGAGGAAATTCTTTGGGGTGTAAAGATTTTCTTAATTGGATATGGATAGCTTTATTGGATGCGGGTTCCCGCGGACCCATGGGCACCTGCCCGTTTGTCCCGTAAGTTGTGGGTACGGACGGTTGCTACTCGTATCCAATATTTTTAACTAAAATTTTTACACGTACCTGTCTGTTTGGACGGGTACCCACGAACCCGCGGGTAGCGGGTGAAAATTTTGCCACCTCTAGCTGCGGCTATGGCTCCTGCGGCTGTGGCTCCGATTTTCCTTGAAACTGGGGTAATCTCCTAAGTAACATGACCAGAATCAACAGTACGAGGTCCCTCGTAAAATGATATAGATGTAGCCTGCTCGTATCCTCTATAATATGACTAGAAGGACCCATGCTCATATTCGCCATAGTGATAAGTAGACGTACCATGCTCGTATGTACCATATGCGGCAGGACCAAATTCCATGTAAGCTGTTGGCCAACTTGGCTCCTGACAAGCAGGCTCCTGAAAGTGAATCACATCCGCAGCCACCTGCTGGACTCCAGCATTATCATCATTCATCATACCCGCCTCGTCATTATGTGCATCAAGAGGTGCGGCTATCGAAAAAATGTCCGCACGTGTTTCTAGAGCATATTAGTGATAGTACCGGAATATCTCGCTGCATACGCGATGAATATATGCTTGTGGGTGTCGCCAGATTAGCATTATCTGCAGCTACACTGTAGATGTTCTACATGTTCTGAAACTGTTATGTCAAAGAGAAAAATATATTAGCTTGACATATATAGCAGGTGTGTAAAGATATTGTCTTTTTTTTAGATGACGAGGCGAAACCTACTCGGGTGTATTGTGCACCACCTGAGCGCTGACCCGTTTTCTACTCGTCTGCATAGAACCCTTTTTAAGCCCGGCCGGCGAGCAAGTAGCAAAACTTCGGCGTGGCGGCCGCCCATGGACCACGCAGTGGAGTAGCCCACTTGGGCCCACCACCTTCGCACGCAGCCTGAAAACACGGCTGTGCACTTATCCCCCGCAGCGAAGGCGTCCGCAGGATTCGAACCCAAGACGTGATGGTTATAGCCACCACGCCCACCGCTCGTCCCGCAGGCGAAAGGGCAAAAAAAAAAAAATACAATGTTACCATATAAATTTGTCATATATTGTCAACAGAAAGAAATATACAATTTTATTATATAATTATTTATAAAGCACTTCTGGGAAATAAATGTTTTGGTGATCCGCTTATAACACTCCATGTAAGCGTGGATGTCGTCTCCTACTTCTTATACAATTCGGTCAGCCTTTCATTCTATACATCAATATATCTCATATGGCATATATCCCTTCCACTGGCGCAGTAAAGTTATGCTTATGTAATTCTTCATCTGTATGTATAGATTTGGAAATATCTTGAGCAATTCCGAACAAACGTAGACACGATCCGGTGTGTGCTGCTTTCTTGATGCCATCTCTGTTCAAGGGTCGTAATCAAGACTGCATCAATCAGCATAAAATCTATCGTCTAAATCCGTAGAATCCAGCTCGATGTAGATAAGAAAGTAGGCGATCATCAAGCTGTACATTCTCATGTAGTAGGATCTCGAACTGTCAAACCCGTATAGTGCTAGTATCTCCTGTAAGAGCACTCTTGGACCTGTGGCTATCCTAGAGACACAAGATAGATCGAGATTTGAGTAAATGAGTTTAAAGACTCTGATGGTATACTCAAAGTGATTCACCTTCCCCGATAGTTGTGGAGATTGCCGACTAGGGATATATGTGAGTTGGACCGATTACAACTGGGACGCTTGAATCTTAAGTTATGATGTTAGATGTCTTGGTTGACATGTTTACTGATTGCAGGCATACTTGATATGTTTTACTTATATTGCATCTGGTCAGGTGTTGAATTGGCATGCAAAAATTATTTACGCTTGCGGGATTTGCATTGCATGCAGGATATGCATGGCATGTAGGATCTGCATACGCATGCATGGTTGCATTTGCATGCATACTAACATCTATGTACACATGTATTGTAATGTGATAGAATGTATGATTATGGATGGTTGAATACCACGATACTTTGTTAAGCATGATGCTCCGTATGTCCTGTAGACATGAATATTTATCTTGATTTAAACCTGATTGAAGGAGATGCATGTTTATAGTGGATATTATTGTGATGCATGAATGTGATTCATGTTGGTAGTATAGCATGTTATAGAGGTTTGTCTACTTGCATGTATATAGAGCCAGATTGCTAGGCTAATTTTTTAGTAGAACAGGTTATATTATAGCATGCTCATTTCTTTTCTTCTACCTAGAGATGTATGTGAGCCATTTGCTCTAACTATGCATTTAGTAGAAAATCATTGGTTTGGAAATCATGCTATGAGGGCAGGTTGTATGTTCACCCTATTTCCAGGTAGCCGAGGGGATTCCGGACTACAACGTGAGTGCCTGAAAATTAAGTTATGCATGTAGGAAATTTCATTGGGTTGCGAATTTAATATATGTATACATGCAGGAATTTCATTGGATGCAGGTTTGAACTGTGCATGTAGAATTTTATGAGTATGCAGGATTGATAAAGACATGCAATGTTTGCATTGGCATGTAGGAGTGTTGTTCACACGCGGAGTATACGATTGCATGTATGCTTATATTCACCGATATATGTAGTGGTGAACGGTTATGTGTGTGTGTGTGTGTGTGTGTGTGTGTGTGTGTGTCTGTGTGTCTGTGTGATGGGATATTACTATTATATATGTTCTGTAGTTGATGCATGTATGCGTGTGATTATATTGTGTTATTCGTGTGTGACTGCAACCATGGCCCGTGGTTTAGGAGGATTGTAGTGTGGGTTACTCATTGAGTATATTTTTATATACTCATATTACTTAGTTTCCTCTCTCAGGTGTTTTACGAAGACCGAAGACCACCTTAGAGTGAGCTTCAGGGTATATATGGTAGTTGGGGATTTAAAAAGTAAAACTTTTGACCATTTTGTATATTATTATTTTTTTTATTTTAGGTACTGTATAAATAATATTTTATAAAAGTTTCTTGCAAGTACTAGCTCATAATGTGTATTTTTATTGTATTGCAGTAATTATCCTTTGACCCTGTTTTCGTTGTAATTTTTAGAAAAAAAAATGGCCTTTTCTGGTATTAAAACTAATATTGTTTTAAAAAGGATTTTGGGTCGTTAACGGATGTGTGCTAGGTTGGTATGTTTTCAAGGTGTATACTAGAAGGTTATGTTTTTAGGTTGTTATGTTATGTTTTTCAGGGTGTGCTCTCTTGAGTGGATACAGACTGCCTCTTGACCCTCATTCCTTGTAGACCTGCCTCTCTTTGGTGTATTCTGGGTACATTAGAAGCTGTTGTCTCTTGACCCTCATTCCAGTAGCTACTTATAAGATCACACACTGTTATATAACATAATGCAACGCTAAAATTCAAAATAAAGAATACGAGTAATCTATCTTAGTTCTAAAAGAAAACATGAAGTATTTCTTGTTTTAAGTGAAATCCTCAATTTTTGGCATTTTATATAATATTTGTGACTACATTGCTACTCATAGCACTCTTTATAAGGATTATTGCATAGATAAAAAATATAAGTATTTGTGCTTATTAGTTAGAATTTCTTATGACGAAATCAAGGAAGCCGAGAGCATAAAAAAATGGCTATATCACAGACTAAAAGACCGAGTGGCATATGCTTGAAAATAAGGAGAACATCGGGGTTCAACCTTTTGGAGAATTAGCTGTAAGTCATTTGTCCAGCTCGCATTAGAGCCAAGTTGGGTTTGTTAGTGGGTTGTTAGAGTCTGTTAGTGAGTTGGGCTACCTATATAAGGCGGCCTGCTATTGTGCATTGATTTTACCCATGAATGAATAAAATCAAGTTTTCCCGCACATCTCTCTGTTTCTCTTCTGATCACTCTCAATCTTCTTCTTCCTTCTCAGTTCTCTTGCTCATTCTTCACCATTATTGACGAGCTGAAGTTCACATACTTTAGGACGTGACAAGTTGGTATCAGAGCAGGATACCAACCAGGAACAAATGAAGCTGCAACAATTACTCAAAGATTTTAAGATGGTGTTTTGTATTCCAACGAGCATGCCACCACAGAGAACCTTTGATCATGGCATCCTGCTCAAAGAAGGAGCTCAACCCATCAATTGCAGGCCATACAGGTACTCGGCGGGCCAAAAAGATGCTACAGAAGTGATGATCAAAGAACTGAGGGAGGCTGGAACAGTTTGCCCAAGCAGTAGTCCCTATGCCTCACCAGTAGTTATGGTTAAAAAGAAGGATGGGTTTTGGAGGCTTTGTGTAGACTATAGAGAACTCAACAAACAGACCGTGAAGGACAAGTTCCCCATACCAATGGTTGAAGAACTGTTAGATGAACTGGGAGGAGCCAAAGTCTTTTCAAAGATTGATCTACGCTCCGGTTATCACCAAGTCAGGATGAAGCCTGAAGACGTAGAGAAGACGGCTTTTAAGACACATGATGGACATTACGAGTACTTGGTCATGCCCTTCAGGCTAACCAACGCACCATCCACATTCCAACATCTCATGAATGAGGTATTCCGACCCTTTCTACGAAAATTCATACTAGTTTTCTTTGACGATACACTAGTATATAGCTGCAGCTGGGACACCCATCTACAACACCTAAGGGTGGCTCTGGTGATTCTTCAAGACAATCAACTCTACGCAAAGCTTAGCAAGTGTGAATTTGGAGGAACTCAGGTGTAGTACCTGGGACATATTATATCGTCTGCTGGTGTCGCCACTGATCCAAAAAAACTCGCAGTGATTTCTGAGTGGCCACAACCAAAAACAGTAAAAAAATTGCGAGGCTTTTTGGGGCTAACCGGCTACTATGGACGCTTGATGCGTGTAAAACGTGTACCGCAAATGTACGGGTCGCACAAGTAATAAAGTATGATTAAGAATATCGTTCCCTCGAGGATTGCCGCGCTAAGTACCGAGCTTTGTATAACCTTATAATTATTTAAGCGGTCGAATGTGAATGTCCTTTTATCTTTAAATTAAAGCTAGTAAGTAAAATCTAGAATTTACGGTGACTCAATCAATTAAAAGACGGGATTTGATTTTTCCACAATGCAAGGAAATCATATCAATGCTATTGGTATCGCCAAAATATAAGTTATCCAAATTGTATGTGAATTCGTTAATGACTACTTCTCTCTCGAGTTGTAATCTAACAATCCCTCCTAACTAATTTCCTAGATCTCTCTATGAAAATTAATTAAGATAAAGTGTAATTACTTTTCTCTCGAAATCGCAATTACCTAATTGTTAACAATTTCTCCTATATCTCTATACAAAGAAATCACTAACAACTGCATTAAGATATACGAATTCAACAGAATAATCACACAAACTCCACATCTCTGTTTTTATTTATGCAATAATTCAATCTAATCCAAGAACAAGTCCTAACTTCTCTCTCGAGTTGCTAGAAACCTAAAACTCACAATTTCACTATTAACCACATAGCAAAATCACAAGCCATAGATTAGATACACACAATGATAGATAACACATTTAAAATAATCAACCAACAACAATGATCAATCCTTTAACATATGGTTATATCAAATCCCTAAAATAAATTTAGTTCATGATAATTCTATAAAGAAAATACGACATTAAATAATAAGATGAACCGTAAACTTGATAGAGAAGATGCGTTTGCCGCCTCGTCTCCGAGTATCGGTTGCAACCCCGCTCCCAATTTTCGCTGCACCTTCTCTCCTTGCTGTTGTCCTATCTTCTTGCCGCCGTCCTCCGTTTCTCCCAAAATCTCAGAAAATTCCCCTCTAGAAAAAAATTACTTCCAGCCGTTTCAATGTTGTTAATCGCTCCCGTGAAAAGATCCAACCCCCCCTAAAAACCCTCCAGCCGAACTTTGTTTTTGCTTGTAATTCCCTTCCATCTAATCCAAGCCATCCATTATATTATGAGTTGATCTTAGCTGTACAATGTTATTAATGGCTGCCTCCAAATCTAAGCCATTAATTGTCTTTAAGTGCTTCTTTCATCCAGCCGTCCAATACATACCATAAGGTTTAATTTTCAGCTCCTCCAATCCTAGCCATTAATCTCCCTTTTAATCACAAACCGAATCCAGCCGGCTTGCTTACTGTATTTTGGGTGTTATATTTGCACTTCAATACATATTCAGCTCCAATTAATATTTTTCCCCTGATATCAACCACATAATAATAAAATTAGTTATAATTCATGCTAAATTTGTATATAAAAATTAGACTTAGTCAGTGACATTATCCGCTACCGACATAGGATGTGTGTACCGACAGACGCCGAGTTACGACAACAATAGCAGACTGTCGGAGGCACACAATAGCAGACTGTCCGTTCATCCACGAAGATGTACAGAAATTTAAAATTGCAGTTTTGGTGGCCTGGTATGAAGAGAGATGTCCGAGATTTTGTGGCACGGTGCAGTTTGTCAGAAGGTTAAGGCCGAGCATCTGAGACCCGGTGGATACTTACAGCCGTTAGAGATTCCGACTTGGAAATGGGAAGACATCACTATAGACTTCGTTCAGGGTTTGCCGCGGACGAAGCACGTGTTTGATGTTGTTTGGGTAGTGGTGGATCGTTTGACGAAAACTACACATTTTATTCCGATTAGGAGCACCTACACATCTGATAGGTTAGCTCAAGCGTTTATAGCGGAGATTGTCAGGCTCCATGGCGTACCATTGAGTAAAGTATCGGACCGTGATCCTCGGTTTACTTCACGTTTCTGGAGAGCCTTCCAGCAGCAGATGGGTACAGATTTGAGGTTCAGCACCGCGTATCACCCACAGACTGATGGGCAGCCGAGAGGACGATCCAGACTTTTGAGGACATATTACGGGCCTGCGTACTGGACTTTGGCGGTAGCTGGGACGATCGCTTATCTCTGGTTGAGTGTGCCTACAACAACAGCTATCACAGTAGTATTGGTATGGCACCGCACGAGGCCTTGTATGGCAAACGGTGTCATACTTCCTTATTCTGGGACGGAGTGGTTGATCCGGCTACTGTGAGCACTGACGTGGTTGAGGAAGCTAACCAGAAGATTCAGGCGATCCGTCAGCGACTGGAGACTGCTCAGTCCCGCCAGAAGTCTTACGTAGATAGGCGCCGACAAGAGCTTGAGTTCGAGGTGGGAGACTTTGTGTATTTGAAAGTCTCGCCATTGAAGGGAGTGCAGCGGTTTGGGTTGAAAGGGAAGTTGAGCCCCAGGTTTATCGGACCGTTTCAGATTTCAGAGCGGATTGGCAGTGCAACGTACAGACTAGAGCTTCCCGAGTCATTGTCGCATGTGCATGATGTCTTTCACGTATCTATGTTACGAAAATGTTTGGGCGATACTTCAGTGGTTACAGCACTTCCAGTACAGTCAGACCATTTCTATCCGGAGCAGCCTGTGCAGAATTCTTGAATCGGATAGATAGGTCCGAGGAAGAAGACAAATTCCCGTAGGAGGTCCTTCGGCGGAATCAGAGATTCGAGGGGGCCACTTGGGAACCGGAAGTGGATATGCGTGCTCGTTTCCCTTACTTATTTGATTCGGGGGACCAAATCCTTTAAGTGGGGAGGGATGTGAGGTCCGTGTTTGTTTTGTTTCAGTTTTTTTAGTTTATATTGCATGCTTGATTATGTATGCGAATTTCTGCGTGCGACCTTAGTTTTCGCGTGCGTAGCGTTATTGCGTGTGTGACAGCGTCTAGGGCGGGCTGGCCTAGTAGGGGACCCGTCGGTGTGAGGGCGCGTTTCGGGTCGAGTCGACCGAGTGCTGAAATCTAATCTGTTTTTGCAGATTTCAAACTTCCGTCGACCATAGTTTGTTTCGGTCGATCGGTCGACTGATCGGAGCAGGTGAGAGTTGGTGAGGGCTGTTTTTAGTGTTGTTTGGGGGTGGGTTATTCTCACTTCCACCTGAGCTGAGAGTTGCTGGAACCCTAGTTAAGTCCCTCCTAGGTAACCATCTCTTTTTCTTTGATTTTCTTCAAATTAAACTCGATTCCTCACTCTCCCGGTTCTCTTTTACGCGTAGATAACATTTTCTTACGTTTCGGCGGAGCGACGCGGTGAGGGCTGCGGGAATACCTTGAATTGAGGTGAGCGGTTTGCACCGAGTGTGTATGTGGTATGCATGGTATGCTAGCATATTTTTTTTTTTTTTTTTTTTTTTTGAGTAAAGTCACCATTGCACATCTCCCAGCGCGCGGTAGCTCGCGCTGTTCACCATAACAATGGGGGGGTTAGGATACCCCTACCATCACATAGATATAACAATAAGTACAGAAAAGGGAGGAGGACATACCCTGACCTCCCAGACTCTGACGATACAAAAGTGAAAGAAAATACAAAAGTGAATGAAAGTGTAAGCCTGAGACAATAAACTGACGATACAATAGTGGACTCAAGTAGGAAATAGTGATACTCGTGGATAAGGCACCTCTGTCGCATCCCGATGTAGAATAGCCTGTAAGTCAGCATCAACAACATCTGGAAAATCATAGCAGAACGTAGATCTCAACCTCCAGGCCCGAGAAGCAACCCAATCAGCTGCCTAGTTGCCTTCTCTATGTAAGTGACTAAGTGAATACCTCCTGGTGCGAAGAATCTGTCGAATAGCCTGTAGATGACTAGTGTAACTCACATGACCTGGCTGTGAACCATGGGCAATCTGAACAAGCATCATGGAGTCAACCTCAGCAACTACGTGCGGTAAATCAAGTCTGACACACTGCTGTAACCACAAATAGTGCCCTATCCTCCGCCCTCTGCAATAGTCGCGCCACATAATAAATCGCTGAAGAAGGAAACGCAGCGACCCTCCGAGTCTCGATACGCCTCCTCCCTGCCGCCTTCCCGTAGCCCTCGAAAATAGCCGTCTGTATTAAGCTTGAGCTCCAGTTCTCTGGCCGTACTCCAAGTGATCAGTCGACTTCCTTACGTTTCATGGGAGAATGGGACAACCATAAGAACGCAAAGAAAATCATAAATAGGGTGCATCTCTGAGTATCGAACGGGTGAATCATCGAAATCAGCCGCAACTGAGTGAATGATGGCGGAAATGATCGTGGCGACGGAGTAGATCGGACATCACTAAATCTGTATCGGTTCCTCGTAAGCCAAAGATGCCAAAGAACTAGGAGAGGAACCAACACAAAGATGATCCTCTGCGCCGACTATGAGTAGCCAGGTACCAAAGAAACAGTGGAAGGAAGAATCGGGAAAGACACTCCCCGCCACCTAGAGAAGTAAGGACCAGACCTGGCAGCAATAGGACCCTGCAAGAAATATATGGGAAATCTCTCATCCTCACACAGCACTCACAGCTCCCCAGAGCAGTCAATCAGCCTTCCTGCGGAGAACATCCACCGTGGGCACCCAGCGCCCGAAGGCAGTGAAGCGCGAAAAAGAGATCTTAGGAGGGATACGCGGGCTCCAGATAGTTTTATAGATAAAGGAAGAAGTAGGGGAAGGATCAACTATCGAAGCCCAAGCCGAACGAAAAGAGAAGAGTCCATCTTTTGATGTAAGGGACCAAGAATCTCATCCCGAGGGGCGGGAGTTGAGAGGGAAGAGCAAGGATAATGATCAAGAACATGCGCCGGAACAAGCTCTCTAAGTCGGTCACGATCCCAACGCCCGCAATAAGTCAGTCTCGGATTCAGGTCGGGGGAGCAGAAATCGGTACGCTCATATACAAGGGTCCGCCCTCTAACCATCTATCGAACCAGAAGAAAAGGTCTCCACTACCGATCCGCCAGAAAACGTGAGTCTCAGCAATCCCGAATCCGGGTCAACCTACGCCAAAACGATAGACGCATCCAGGGCACAACCAGCCTGAGACGGACGAGCTTCACGATATAGCGATTCATGCATATAGATCCCCAGAGAGAACGCTGTCTCTCAGCGAAACCAGAGCTCATCCCAAACGGATCACAGACATCACGAAGTCTGCGAAAACCAAGTCCGCCAGCCGGTCAACGCATGCAGAGCAATCCCAGCGGACCCAGTGAATCCCAATGATCTCGTCATCCCCCACAGGAGCCCGCAAAAATAGACTTCGTCTGTCGTAGAACTCTCTGCGGCGGACTCAACACCTGTAAGATGGTGCAAGGGCTGAGAGCTCAAAATAGAATTTTATCAGGGTGATAGCCGCCAAAGGACAAATGCTTGCACTGCCAGGAGAGTACTCGCCTCTTAAATCGATCCACGAGATCAGAGAAGATAGAGGCTTTCCTCCGACCCCTATACAACGGATAACCAAGATATTTAATAGGCAAAGAGGAGCGTGAAAATCCAGTGGTCTCCGCAAGAAAAGAAATCTACTCAGTAGTAGCATGCCGGGAGACCACGAAACAACTCTTTTGCCTACTAACTATTTGGCCCGTAGCTCTCTCGTAAGCAGTCAGAAAATTAATGAGCATACGGCTGGTAGCGTGGAATGCCCGGCGGCGCGTACCAGGACCTTGGTAGCGTGGCGGATAGAGCTCGCATTGAGAGGACTATCTCGGGTTGCGAGGATGGGTTATAGGTTCCCTCGATCCCGGAAGACAGTCTCTAGTGTGGGTCCGCTCTACCAGAACGAAAATATGAGAGGACTGACCTTGATTTGGGGTTAGTGGAACACGCTGACTTAACTAATTTAAATTTGTGGTCGACCGATAATTTAAATTTGCTTTGCCGCTGGTTTGTAAGAACTATCGGTCGACCGATAATGTTGACCGGTTGACCGATAATAGCCTCTGGAATATGAAATTCAAAATCGACTTAAATGAGTTTTGATTTAAGTTTTGGGTGTTTATTTGGGTTTAGTGGACATATCTAAGGTATGTGGCACTTCCCAAATGTTTGTAAAAATACAGGTTGAGCCGGAATTTATAAATTTGTGTCGCAAGTTTTCCGTAAAAATGTTTGACGTTTCGGACCCTAGGTTGCTATGGATTTTCTTGTATTAATGGAGGAAATTGATACATTAGGATCTATAGCAAGCTTTGCCTGACCTCGCGGTGAAGTTCACCTCCTCCCTGAACGGTACCCGAGCTCGTAAGTCCAAGACTCGGCTCAAGCTTCTTTATGTGTTTTAAAATGATTCATAAGCATTCCCAAACTCGTTATAAAAGGCCAAATTTTATGCTTCGACCCGCCGGAGCTCCTTTGGTTTCCGCTGCATATTTTGGGCTCTCGGCGGATCGTCCCCGATGTTCCCTCCCTTTCCGCGTCGCGGCCACGCCCCGGGGGCGCGGGTCGCGACAATAAGGGTTTGTGTGAACAAGATCGAGACATATCCGATTTGCTTTTCGGAGTGTGAAAATGTAAATCCGATTTGCTTCTCGGGATTTGTAAATATAAAGATGAATCCGATTTGCTTCTCGGAGTTTGTAAAAACAGAAAAACATCCGATTTGCTTCTCGAAGCTTGTAAAGAACCCGATTTGCATCTCGGGTCTGTTAATGCAAAAATGTACCCGATTTACATCTTGGAGTTTGTAAATGCAAAGATGTACCTGATTTGCATCTCGGGGTTTGTAAATGCAAAGATGTATTCGATTTGCATCTCGAAATTTGTAAATGCAAAGACACATCCGATTTGCTTCTCGGAGTGTTAAAAGAAGTTCCCGATTTGCTTCTCGGAATTTGTAAATGCAAAGACACATCCGTTTTGCTTCTCGGAGTATGGAAAGATGTACCCGATTTGCGTCTCGGGATTTATAAATGCAAAGGAAATTTCCGATATGCTTCTCGGAATGTGAAAAGTTAAACCCGATTTGCTTCTCGAGGGTTGAAAATACACCCAATTTGCGTCTTGGAATTTGTAAATGCAAAGATATATCCGATTTGCTTCTCGGAATTTGAAAAGATATACCCAATTTGCGTCTTGGGAATTGAAATGCAAAGAAACTTCCGATTTGCTTCTCGGAATGTGAAAAGATAAACCCTATTTGGTTCTCAGAATTTATAAATACACTCAATTTGCGTCTTGGGGTTTGTAAATGTAAAAATATATCCGATTTGCTTCTCGGAATTTGAAATGGCAAGCATGTAAATTCGGTTTGTATCTCGCAATTTGAAATGATAAGCCCGATTTGCATTTCGGGACTTGCAAAGACAAGTGTGATAGATCCGATTTGCATTCCGGAATTTGAAATGTTATGTCCGATTTGCATCTCGAGACTTGCAAGGACTGTCAAGTTTATATAGTGAGATTTTGATGTTTAAAAATGATTAAGAATGATTTTGTTGCAGGATGATGTTTGTTGTAAAAAATTTAATGTCAAAAAGCGATATTGGTTATGCAGTGATAAAAGTTGAAGGATTTCAAATTGGAAAAGAATTTGTCAAAGGATTTTGTAAAAATAAATCTATGCTGAAAATATGCTGTGTGTGGGTATTCGGTTATTCCGACTATTCAAAAAGTCATTGCCCCGGCATCCCTTCTTTCTTCTATTTTGTCTTTTCTTTGCTTTTCTTTTGTAGGCAGTTATTTTTCTAAAACGTCCCAACTTGTCAGTTGATATACTTTCTGATGTTGGAGAGCAGCTTCTTCGCAAATTTTTGTTAAAGAATTGTCCCAGTTTTGGAGTGATGATATGATTTGTCAAAGTCTTTCTTCAAAATTCGCTTCATTTGGTCAGAAAATGTGTTTGTGCCTTTTCTTTTCTTTTTGCGGATCTGCGTCTTTCAAAATTGCTCCAGTGTATAAATATGTCAGCTATCGATGTGTAATCTGTTTTGAGATTTCTTTTCAATGTCTTATATGCTTGCTTTGCTTTGATCAGTCAAATTTCGTACGAAAATTTTGCCCTAGTTTTGACGTATGGATCAACTTTCTTAAATTTGCCCCAGTTTGAGTTTGACTACTAGATTGTTTCTTTTCAAGTAAGTCATGTTGAACATTTGCTCAGTTTATAACTTGTCATGATATGTGTCATGAATTTTTCTTTTTGCACATGTTTATCTTTTCTAGATTTTTAAACAAAATCTAAGATCTGAACTTCTAAGTTGGAAAAATGCAACTCTAGAATGAATCACAAAGTTGTTCCACCTCAAGGTATGAGGTAACAAGAGTATGCGTGATAAGGTGAATTTTGCAGAATCTAATTTCCAAATGCATGTTCTTGAATTTTCACTTGTTAAATGCTTAGGTCATCTTTTCAATCTAACTGGCTTTTCTTTTTTTTTTTCCTATTTTATCTTTTGACGCGAATACCAAAATTAGTGATGAAGGAATCCGGTTACTCGATAAAATACAGCTTTAAAGCTCTTTTAGCACATTCATACCTTAAGAAGTTATCGTTTGACGTAAAAGTAAACATGGTTCACATGAATACTTCTAGTTACTAGATAACTTAAGGTAGCGGAGTAAATGATTGTACATTTTTCTTTTTATTTTCAACATTCCTTATCTTGTATTTTATCTTTTAACGTGAATTCTGACATTGGTGATGAAAGAATCCAGTTACTTAGTAAATACAGTTTTAAGGTGTTTTGCATACTCATACCTTAAGTTATCGCTTGACGTAAAAGTAAACATGGAGTTCATGAATACTTCTACTTACTAGATAGCTCAAGATAGCGGAGTAAATATTTGTACATCCTTTTTTTTGTGTATTTTTGGACAAGTTGCTAATTATCAAGTTAAACCAAGAGCATGTACAGTTCTTTACCTTCTGCAAAATTTATTGAAACTGCAGAAGTTCATGATAGGTAGCGAAATAAGGCAACTTTATGATTAAGTAAGACTCATTCCAGAGTTGCATTACAAAAACTTCATTCCAACAAGAATAGTCTATTGAAAAGATAAAATGTAACAAAAAGGAGAATTCATATACATAAAAAGACTGTTGATAACTAAACATAGTTTCAACATGACTTTATTGAAAAGAAACCAGGCTAAGACAGTCACTCATCATGGAATAAACTTGCGTTGATGTCATTAATCCCCCCGTTAGGAGTACTGGTAGAGGAATGTTATTCGTAGTAGTTGCAGCAGCTGTAGGTGTCGTGTCCACAGGATTAAGTTTTATCTTTCCTATATTTATCAGCTCATATATCTTATCACGAAAGAAATGACAATTGTCAGTAGAGTGGCCTTGGACGCCGCTATGAAACTCATAATATGCATTTACATCATACCACTTTGGAACTGGGGGAGAGAGTTGTCGAGCCGAAATTGGCTTCAGCAGACCTTCCTTGGCCAAGTGTTTGAATACTTCTGCTTGAGAAACTGGCAAAGGTTCACGCGAACGAGGTCACTGGTTTTGTTGTTGAGTTGCGGTTTGTTGCTGCTGAACTCGAAATGGTTGATTAACTTGCTGAGGTTGATATGTATGTTGCTGCAATTGCTGATATGGACGATTTTGGTGGTACTGATTGCTGTATGGTGGGGCCTGATATCATACAGCTGTTTGATATTGTGCAGGAACTCGATATAGTGACTGTTTGAAATTACCCGCCCTACTGATATTATTTACTTTTTTCTCTTTCTGCTTGGTTTTTGCTTGTTCTTCGGATGTTTTGAAAACATTATCATGTGCCAGTTCAATCCTCAGTCCCGCAGTGACTACCTGAGCAAAAGTAGATAAAATAGCACAAACAGTTTTAATCCTATCGTCCAGACAACTTAGGGTCATAAATTCGTCAATCAGTTCTTTCTCAGTCATAGAAGGGGTGATTTGAGCAGCAAGATTCCTCCATCTTTGAGCGAAAGCACGGAACTTTTCATCCTTTTTAGGAGTTAGAAGCTTCAGTGAGGATTTTACATGTCGCGAAAAGAAAAAAGTTTTTTTTTTTAAAAGAAAAAATAATTTGTTGAAAAAGTTTTTTTTTTTTTTTGGAAACGAATTTTTTTTCTTGAAAAGAAAAAGTTTTTGGGTGCGCCTAAGAATAAATGCTGGTTGGAAAATGTGTGCTTATTAACTGAGCTTACGGACTATCTATGTCTATTGTACGCAAACTCCGATTATTTCAATGGTTTGTCTATCAGTCTGCCATTTCTAGGGTTCCTCCCGGCGACCAATGCAGATGGTACATCAGCTCGGGGTACTACCCATATAACATCTTGACTGAAGTAAGGGGCCGGGCATTACGGACTACCCGCGCACATTGTACGCAAGCTCTTATTGTCCCGGTAAACGGATTGGGCATATGCCCTAGGTCATTATATACAATGCACGATATGTACATGAAATGTATAGAAAAAATAATGAAGATATTATCATTAAAAAAAAAAGCAAACATGTATGCGTATGTGCCAAACTAAAACCAAAATTATTTTAATCACTTATTATAACGAGCCTGACGAGTTCCCGGTGGAGTCGCCATCTGTTGACGACCTTAAAGAAAAAGGTTTTGGAGTCGCCACCTAATTTTTGTGGAAAATTAGGAAATCAGATAAGATACTTTTCAGATTTTTAGGCTCGTTCGTCGGTTACGTGTAGGGAAGACGGCACACCCGCACAGCGTCTCTCAAAAGAGGGTACTAAGTGATTATAACAATTTTGGGTTTATTTTGATATGCATAAATACTCGAGTATAAATAAACGCAAATTGAATAAATAAATATAAAATGAAAAGTCTATTTGCGTGTGTCGATGTGCTTAATATTAAAATATATATTTTCATGTGATGAAAATATTATTTTTTTAATGTTGGGCTCAGCGCGCTTCCGTTTCCTCTTCACCGCCCAATTTGTATTATGTTTTCAGGTAGAGATATCCATCTCGTCCCTAAATTATATGAAAAATCAGTATCCACCGGATTTTTTTTCGTATATTTTAAAATATTTTATTCAATATCTTTTATTGGATGGGAAGAAATATCCATCTCATTCCCAATATTTTTATTTAAATTTTTATTATACTTTGTTAATTGATTAGGAAGACATATCCATCTCATTCCCAATATTTTTATTTAAATATCTAATTATGGTTTGCTAATTGATTATGAAGAAATATCCTCGTAATATTAATCTTATTATTTAATAAAAAAAATAATTATGAATAGGCATATGTCACGTAATATCAAGAAAGAAGCAATATCCATCGCTTTTCCTTTACTCGTCTATTAAAAATATATTTCGGGGAAATATCCATCTCCTCCGAACTTATATTTACATGTCATATACCTATCTCTATGGTTATTAATTAAAATAAGATTTTAAATTGATTAATTTAAGAAAAGTGGGGTTAAAATATAATTAAAATTGATTAAAAATAGATTTGGGTTGCTAAATAGATTTCTACGGTCAAAATGGTTAAGTCTACAGCAAAATGGCTTGATCAAAATTTGAAAGATAGGGCTGGCTCATTTCGTGTTGGAGCACTGCATATCGCAGCTCTCAGAAATCAAACAATTTTACCGAGCTTAACACAAGACCATAGAAGATAAGCAGGAATATTTGACTAAATAAGAAGGCTTGGATGAACAATTCTTATCACTAACCAGCCTTAGCTATCTCATACTATAGATAGCTAAGAAGCGAAGCCCATTATTTCCATTTTCCAAGACTGCCCCCTCAAGTCATTAGCCTTGTTGCTAAGCCTTATTCAACAACCATGGTAGAGAAGCGGTACGAAGTTGTTGGGTAAGGAACAAGGCTAGACCTTAGAAGTCAGGTAAGCTATTGAGCGAAGTTTAGCCCGACTAAGACTTAGCTTTGAATTTGGCTCGGTCGGATCGAAACCGACCGAGCCCGAGCTCGGATCGTTTTGAATTGGATGCGCGTGGGGTTAAGATTGGCCGCGAACTTGCGGCTGACAATAATGGCCGGCGGCGTTTTGCCGTCGGCCATCGCAACCCGTATACGTGACCCAAGGTTTTCGATGGTCCTGAATTCAATGGCTGTGTCAATACGCCGCCGACCATCGCAACCCGTTTACGTACCCCAAGATTTCGATGGTCCTGAATTCAATGGCGGTGTCAAAATTTGGTTTCGACGTGTGTATGCCAAAATATTGGAGTATATATTTTTATGATTAAACATATTTTTATTATTTCGCCGCCGTGGCTTGACGCTGGCGAAGCCACGGTGGCGTCCCGTGTTTTATAACAAGTGTAGATGCTAATGAGAGGTATTTGAGAGTGTTACCTCGGTTTTTGAACGTTGGTTGAATCGGTTATTATTTTGGCCGCAAAAGGGACTGTCGGTGGTATAGTGTTTCGGCGAGTGTTGACGATCTTCCTCCTGGGAGGGAAAGGGTTGGAGTCGTCACCTAGATATTTTGCGAAAATCTAGAAAACCGGAATAAGGCACATAAGAGATTCGTCAGCCTCGTTCGTCGTTTACGTGTGAGGAAGACGGAACACCCCCACAGCGCCCCTCAGAGAGGGTACTCTATAGGTGATCAGAATAATTTTGGTTTATATCTATCACACATTTATTATTATATACATGCATATTTAATTCTCTATCTAATATGAAGGAGAGAGATCGATATCCACCTTACTCTCTAAATAATATTAGGTAGACACATCCAATATAGAACATATATCTGCCAGGATAATATCCATCATCCCGTTTCCATATATCCTTTATTTGAATGTGATTTGATTTTTATAAATATGTCTGGTCGTATTAGGATAACAATTTCCATCACTTTCTACTACAATCATGCATATTTATTTACCCAGTCACTTAGATTAGGATCCATCCGGTTCCTAACCTTCGTACCTAGAGAAAATCAAATCTCTACTACTTATATGCATGTAATTACGCGTATTTATAACATCGCGATATTTATATCTATGATATAGGTATACCTTTACAAAAACATATACAATGCTACAAATATATAAAATGAAATAAGTAAGAACGAATGAATATTATTTCATTTCCTGGGGCTCATCGCCGTATCGTTTTCTCTTCATCGCCCATGTTTATTCGAGATATCCATCTCATTCTTAATATTATATTTATCTAGTATTTTTGTGTATTTAATTGATGGGGAAGAAATATCCATCTCCACCCCGAATAATATGTTTATATACGTATTTATTATTGATTGGGAAGAAATATCCATCTCTTCTCCAGATAATATGTTTGTATGTGTATATTATTTATTAGTAGGGAAGAAATATCCATCTCTTCCGATAATATTTTTATAAATTCATATGTTAGTTATTAGTAGGAAAGAAATATCCATCTCTTACCCGTGTAATATTTTTATAAATTCATATGTTAGTTATTAGTAGGGAAGAAATATCCATCTCTTACCCGTATTTCCGTTATTTGAGTTTCTCATTTTATTTATACAATAATATTCGTATCGCATTTTGTAATATTTACACAAGAGTGGGGAGTCGGCAATATTCATCGCTTATCCCTTAACTCATTTTTATTATTATGTGTTAATTTTGAGAAAAATATCGATCTCCCTTGATTTTGATTTTCATGTATATATAAATATGCGTTATGTTGATTATTAGGCTAAACCTTGATTATGTGATAAAATATGGGTTAATATTACTATGTGAAGAAGTTAAAAATTATTAATTTGATTTTTATTAAAAAAAGAAAAGAAAAAAAATAAACAAAAAATAAATACAACAACTAAAAAGTATTAAAATAAAATAAAACTTAAAAAAAAAAGAAAACGGATTGGGCCGTGCGGCCCAGTCAATATAAGTAACGCGTGCAGGCCGCAAAATTCGGCCAAAGCGCGTCGGACGACGATCGGACGCCCTGTCCAATCGTCGTCCTCGCGAGCGATCACAGCTCGCGATCGCTGCGCGCGGGCGCACCATCGCCCGCGGTTCCGGCGCCGCCGTTTGCCTCGCTGACCTCATCCTTAGGGTAATCGACCCTCCGGTGCTCATTGGCGATGTCAAAAATCGATTTTATCAACTATAGATGTGTGTTTTTGAGGATGCATTTTTCGGTTATCAAAATTATTTTTCGTTTTACGACCGCCGCGGCTCGTCGGCGGCTCTCCCGTTCGTTCATATATATTATACGATATCCAAAGAGCTTAGCTAGCCGTTAATGGCGGGATATTTTACGTTCGTTCGAGTTATGCATATTATTAGGTCTTTTCAGTTATTTGAGCCGCCGCCGGTGACACCGGCGTCGAGACTCGTTCTTGGCCTCTTAGATAAGTTACTAGAAGTGTATAGAGTGTGCTGTAAGACTTGAAGAAGGTTTGGACGAGTTTACCACAAGGTGGTGGTTCCGCCGAAACTTTGATGGGCGGCGGCGACGGCCCGTCAAGGGATGATCGCGAGGATATGAAGGAGAAGACGAAGGGCTTGGCCGCAGGTCTGGATGGCTCTCTCTGCCTTAGCCTCTCCCTTCTTCTCTAGCTCACTCTCTCTCCTTAGCTCACTTTCTCTCTCTAATTTATTTATCTCTCTCTGAATATCTCACTCTCTCCCTCCCTCTCCTACTGGCCCCCTTAGTGTGTGCATGGGTGTTTTTATGGAAAAAAGAGGTAAAAAAGGGTTTTTTGTGGTTTTAGGGTTATGATGTTTTGATAGTTTTAGGGTTAGGGTTAGGTCATGAGTGAGGGGAAGAGAGGGCAGGTTTAATTAGGTTTAGGGGTGTGGGGTGGCTGCTGTGCAACCACCCCCATCATTTCACCTTTTTATTTTTTTTTTTCAAAATTATTATTATTATTATTTTGTATATATGCATACATGTTATATATGTATATACTTTTGTATATGTATGTGTATACATCGCATATGCATATGTATGTGTATATATAAACGTATGTGTATATTTCAGATGTTATCGTATATAAAAGTATATATGTGTATTATCGTATGTGTATATATGGGTTATCGTACAAGTATATGTCATCATATACATGCATATTGTGGAATGTTCCAATTTGGATTTTAATTAGGTCAATGGACCTAATTAAGCCTAACGGAGCTTTATCATATTTTTCTGGATTTTAACTGAGTTATTTGGCTCAATTGGGTACTATCGGGCTCCAATGGGCCTAATCAGGTTGATCGGGCTCAATTGGGTCCAATTGGGGTAAATTATGTCTTTTTGACCTAATTGAGCTTAGGCATACTTGATTAGGCTTATTTTGGCCAATTCGGCTGATCAGGCCTAATCGGACCAATCGGGCTTGCATGGGCCCTATTTGGTAGTTAAGTCAAATTGTGCTTTACGGGTCCCGATTAACACATTTTGCTAGTGCATGCATAAGGGTGTATATATATATATATATATATATATATATATTATATATTATTTGTGTATATGTACACGTTTATTCTTATTAGTATATATATATATTATATATATATAATATAATATATATATATAATTAATATGTCCAAGCATATTATGTATATAATATGTTAGTATATATATAACATTTGATCGAGAGATTTATTTGATTTTTTGGTGCTTGATTTGTATTGGAATTGATTTGGACTTATTTGGATTGATTTTGTATATTTTGGGCTGATTTGGGCCCATTTGGGTTCGGACCCGGCCGACCGAGCCAAAGTGGCTCGGCCCAGCTGAGCCCGACCCGCTGGACGCGTCAAATGACTCGCCCAGACTCGCACCCCCGTGATCTCTCTCTTTCGCGCTCGATCACTCTCTCTCTCGCCCGCTGTTCTCTGTCTCTCTCTCTCGTGACGCGCCCGCCGACCGCCGGCGCGTGTCGCCGCGCTGCGTCTCACCCCTCTCCTAGTCTAGCTCACTGTCTCTCCCTCTCTCGCGCTCGATTTCTTGTCGTCGCGCCGAGCCCTAGATCCGACCGCCGTCGATTCCGGCGACGCCGCGCCTCGACATCGCCGTCCGTGACCTCTCCATGGCTCCTCTCCGCCGCTAGAGCTGCTAAAAAGCCTCTCCGTCGCCGATCGTGCGCCGTCGCGCCGAATTTCGATGTCTCCTCGTCTGTTCTGTTCGGCCGCGCTGCCGCCACCCGCCGCTGCTGATTACTCCGGCTTTCGTCACCGAGGTTGCCGCCGCCTCTTTCGATGTCTGACTGCTCCGACCGCCGCCGTCGCCTCCTTCTCCGGCGAACTCGGATGCTTCGTCGCTTCGCCTCGGCTTCGTGAACGAGTTGGTAGAGTCATTTTTGGTTGAGCACTTAGGGATTCTCGTCGTCCACTGGGTCGCGGTTTGGTAAGATCGGGACGTAGGTGAGTGATCCTGCAGTCTCACTTGTGTGTTTATATGTTAATTTTAATTATGTTGTGTTGATGTATATATTATGTGGATGAACCACTACCTTAGTAGAATTGACATACGATTGTGAGAACTTGTTCGGACGAGTACCTTAGTGTGTGGTCGAACTATTACTTTAGTAGTTGTGACTTTCGGTTATAACATGACTTGTTCAGACATCTAGGTAGATGTGGCATCTATTAGCTTGTTGGCTTGACACACATGTTATGTTTATCATGTTATTGACTTACCAACTTTTCTATGGTTTGAATGTGAATAGGGCATGACTGCCATGTTTACATTTACGTAGTAAAGTTTTATTGTGACATGTGGAATGTGTTGGACTATGCTTAGTGACTTTGAGCGCCGCCTGCGCTCTTGTTATACTTGTTGTAGTGTCTTTGACTTGGTTATTACTTAGAAGAGTGTTAAAGCACGACTGCTGGATTAATACCATTGGTAGAATCTGTCCGTGTGTTGTGTGTGATATGTCCATTGTATCGTTTATGTGTGCGCCGCCTGCGCTCGTTGTGTTGTGGTAGAGGTGCGCTGTGACTTTTGACTGGTGTTTACGCGTGACCTACTTAGACGGTATGCGAGCCGATTGCTCTAGCAATACCATTAGTAGAGCGGATTGTTGTGATGTGCGTCATTTCCCTTGTGTGTGTTCTTTCACTTTCCCTTGCGAGTTCGGAGTTGCCAACTAGGGATAGGCGTGAGTTGAACAAGTTAAAGGGTGCACACTTGATCTTTGTTTTGATGTTCTTGGTATGTACCCGTGAGAGGGTTTTACTTTTTGGTTGTTTGAAATGCTTGTGATGTAAAGCATATGGATTGTGATGGATTATGTGATTCCTAGCATGTACTATGTTGTGAGGTTCATGTGGGGTGGTTTACCCTATATTATGTTAAACATGATTTGTGAGCATGCTTAGATGGTTAGCATGTGTTTTTATATGAGAATGAATACATGCTAGTTTGATGTGGTGCCTATTATGTTTTTAGCGTGGAAACCGTTGTATATCTTTCACTTGTTTGTGATTGGAGACATCGACAACGTGAGAGCTAATGATATTTATGTGGATATGTTATTTGGCTTTGGCATGCTTCGGAAAATACTCTCTTCATTTATGTGCAGTACAGGCATTTGAATAGTTTTTCTTACGCGTTGGAAACGAGTTGTATGTCTTATACTTGCTTGTGATTTGAGACATCGACAATGTGAGCGCTAATAAGATTTGAAAAGTGAATATATTTCTGTTGTGGGACTCTTTCGTTGGACATCGCCTAGGTTCGCTCTTCCGTGAAGTCAGAGGAATGACGCGGCATCGAAATGGGACAAGTGGGACGCGCGGAGTCATAGATTTGTTGTCTCGAGAGAAGAGAGACCGGTGGGGTACTGGGGGACGATGTGCACCGTGTCTGACCCAGATCCTTGGTGCTTGTACTTAAAGGATTGTGTTGCGTTATAAAATATGAGAGGACTAACTGGTTTGGTAGTTTAGTCCACGCTGACTTAAGAAAGATAACGATATAACCGGATTGGATTTTGGGTGATTGATTACCTTATATCTTTATGATGTTGTTGATGTTTATTATATGCCAAGCATGCTTCTTGTTTGTTGTTGAGAACTTGCTTGTTAAATAGTAGTCGGTAGGTTATAGTTGTAAGCTTGCTACTTGTTATGCGGACATGCCTTGTTGGTTATGTTTATGTCCCTTATTGGTTTTACTCAAATTTGACAAGTATGAAAGTGTATGCTTTGAGGAATGTTGGAATGTAATTTATGCGATTAAGTGCAGACTTGTATTTGCATGCAATATATGCCATGGTATACGGTATTTATGTATGCTTACGAGTTGATGTTGCACGTGTGCTTGCTTTTGTGTTGTTTTTTTGGTGTGTGACTGCAGCCCTGGCCGTTGCCTTGCGGGGTTGCCGGGGTTGGTCACTCACTGAGTATATTTTATATACTCACGGTGCTACTTTTCCCGCAGGTTGTTGCAAGGACCGCTGACGATCGTAGAGCGAGATTCGGAATTCAGGAGTTAGTTGGGGAATAAAGAAAATGTAAAATGTATTTGTAGTTTCCGCTGTATATTTAAATAATTTGTAGTTAATGTATTATTTTGGAAGTACTAGCTCATAACACCCGATATCATTTGTATATTTCCACCTAAATCCTCGACCCCCGGTTCAGGGGCGTCACACACACAACACACACACACACACACACATATATATATATATATATTATATATATATATATATATATATATATATATATAATATATTATATATTATTATATATATATAATTATATATATATATAAAACATTTGTATATGTATAAATGTATGCATATGTATATGTGTATTTATGTGGTGATTATCATTGTATATATGCATGTCTATATGTGCGTATGGGTGTGTACGTGCATGAATTATCGTGGGCGGCCGGACAAAATGGAGTATTGACAGTTGTCCCTCTTTGTCTAATCCATTGAAAAAGGATTAGGCAAAGATAAAAGAGATATCACATTTTGTCCGGTGAGTTGAGGTGCGATGGACGTGTCTGGACTTAGTGTCCGTGGGCCTGATAAGGTAGTGACCCCATGGATCATTCCATAAGAGTTATAAAGCAATGGATCCATGAACTATGCTCTAAAGTTCCCTGAAGGTTATAAAGTGATGGTCCCGGTGGACTATGCTGATAGGTGACTTAAGGTTACGAATGTCATGTGTTATGTCATCGGGATTATGAAGCAATGGTCACTGTGAACTAGGTTTTTGATATACGGCGAGAGGTCATGAACATTATGGATTTCGGTTATGAAGCAAGGGTCACCGTGGACCATATTTTGAGATATGATATAAGGTCATGAGCACCTTGGATCATGCCTTAGAGGTTATAAAGCAATGGATGAGATAAGGTCATGAACACTGTGGATCACTGCCGACTTCCGTTCTCTCCATTTAGTTTGGCGTGAATGTTTGGCATTGCCCCAGTTTTGTTTGTAGTACTATATCCTTTCATCTTGTATGGTGAGGTCGTTGAGTCCATGACTCCCTTTATATCGCGTCATTTCAAATATTGCCTCTTGGGCAGCGTTGTCCTTTCTGGGACCATCGTATTCATGTAAGAACTATTGACAACTTCTCAGATTGAAAATTGCTCCGATTTAGGGATTTTGTGGAGGTATGGGTATTATTGATTTATTTTCCGGGAGGTAGGCAGGCAAGTTATATTTTGGTGGAATGGTATTCATAACAATGGCCCTACTCCTGATTTCGTTAATATCTTAATGATCGATGAAAACTCCTTTATCAAGGAGGGTAGAAAAATGCCCTAGCCAGTTTTGCCTAGACCTCTTTGTAAGTCTAGTGGGCCTAATCTGTTTGCTCCTTCACCACTTGCAACATTATCTACCAACTAGCATGAAGAAGTATTGAGTGCGAAAAAAAAAAACTATTTCATATAAAGTATCATATAGTCATTGTTGTCTACGTACATAATTCCTCAGATTCATTCATAATACTTTTTGACGATATCAGAGTTGACAATGATCTGACAATTTGGGTCATCCATCTCTGATAGAATCAACGCGCCACCCGTCAACATTTGTTTCATTACATAAGGCCCCTCATAGTTAGATGCCCACTTTTCTCTAGCTTCAGAGGTCACAGGATTAATCTGCTTCATCACCAAGTCTCCTTCTTCAATCCTCCTATCTTTGACCTTCTTGTTGAAGGCTCGAGAGATCCTCCTTTGGTAGGCTTGGCCGTAACATAGAGCAGCCATCCTCTTTTCATCTATCATATTCAACTGATCATAACGAGATTTAACCCACTCATCTTCAATCTGTTTTGTCTCGATTAGAACCCGTAAAGAGGGTACTTCGACTTCTATTGGTATTACAGCTTCTGTCCCATAAAGCAGAGAGTATGGAATTACCCCAGTTGAAACACGTGCCGTGATTCTATAGGCGAACAAGGCGTATGGGAGTATTTTATGCCAGTCCTTGTATGTGACAGTCATCTTCTGTACGATCTTCTTGATATTCTTGTTAATTGCTTCTACTGCGCCATTCATTTGAGGACGGTATGGCATAAAGTTGTGGAGGTTAATCTTGAACTGACTGCGTAATTTATCCACCATCTTATTGTTGAGATTGTACCCGTTGTCGGTGATAATTCTTTCTGGTAGTGCATACCGGCAGATGATATTGGACTTCATGAACCTCGTCACCACGTTTTGTGTGACGTTGGCATACGAAGCTGCTTCTATCCACTTCGTGAAGTAATCAATGGCTACCAGGATGAATTTGTGACCGTTCGATGCTTTCGGAGAGATAGGGCCTATCATGTCGATTCCCCAAATCGAGAATGGCCAGACTGGAGCGAATACATTTAGTTGGTTGGCTGGAAGATGAATTCTATCTGTATACATCTGGCATTTATGGCATTTTCTGACAAATTCAACACAATCAGTTTCCATCTTTAGCCAGTAATATCCCATTCTAAGGATCGTCTTTGCCATATTGTGGCCGCTGGAGTGTGCCCGGCACCTGCCTTCATGAATTTCCTCGATCACTTTACGAGCTTCTTTCTCATCTAAGCACCTCATTAGCATGCCGTCGAACGACCTCTTATATAGAACATTGCCACTAAGAAAGTATCCCATAGAGAGTCAGCGAATGGTTCTTTTATCATTTTCTGTAGCATGTGGGGGATATTCCTGGCTCTTACGTACATTAATATGTCGTGGTACCAGGGTTTGTCATCTGCTTCTTCTTCCACCACCGCACAATATGTCGGAATAGTCTGGCAATGTATCTTCACGTGCTCGGCCCCACAATCGCTATTTAGGGTCATCATGGAGGCCAGTGTCGCCAATCCGTCCGCAATTTGATTCTTCTCTCGAGGAATATGCTCAAATTGCACTTCTTCGAATTTCGCAATCAGAGGTCTAAGATATTCATGATAAGGTGTCAGTTTTGGATCCCGGGTGTTCCACTCATTTTGCATTTGGTGTATGATGAGGCTTGAATCACCGCATATTAGCAATATCTTGATCTTCATCTCCATCGCCATTTTAACGCCCATTGCACAGGCCTCGTATACGGCAATATTATTGGTGCATTTGAACCTCAGTTTGACTGCTATTAGATAGTGTTTTTCACTGGGTGATATTAGAACTGCCCCAATTCCCTTACCGATGGAGTTAGAGGCCCCATCAAACCTCAGGGTCCACATCCCATTTTCTGTGTTCTCATCTTCTTTGTCCTTAAACATTGCCAGAATATCTTCGTCGAGGAACTCCAGACTAGCTAGTTCATATTCATCCATGGGTTGGTCTGCCAACATGTCGGCTATCACACTTCCTTTTATTGTCTTTTGGGTCACATAGATGAAGTCGTATTGCGATAGGAGGGCTTGCCATCTGGCGATACGGCTAGATAAATATGGCTTCTCAAAGATATATTTAATAGGATCCATCTTGGAGATGAGCCATGTTGTGTGGCTTCCAAATAGTGCAAATATCTAAGTTCATAGAGGACAAAGGTAACCAAGGAGTTTAAATACCTTGATCTATTCTCAAAGGCTATGCCACTCATATTTGAAAGCAATGAATCTTAGAGTGTGCTGTATGGAATAATTTTATTAGCTACCCTCTATGCCGAATAAATCACCAGATTTCACCAGCATCGAACTGACGTTCGTTAACATTGTCAACACAATGATCCGATTTCGTCAGTATCGAGGTATTTCGAGAATTCTACTCGCGGTAAAATTTATGCATAAGATCCCCTATTACTTTCAAGAAGCATGTGTGGCACGATTATTTTCAATTCCGTACTAATCTCGTTTTAGATTTTTCTTTTTGCAAAGTTATTGAATATAAAAGTAATAACTATTAATTTCAAAACAATGATTTCCGTTGGCTTGTGTTAGCATTTTTAAAATCATAACAATACAAATTAATAAAATATATTATTTCATATTAACTTTGGTGAATATTTTAAAAGTAAATAACAGTGCGTTACTTGCCTAAAGAGATACATAGAGAACAAAAATTTACTGGAAATTGAGAAAGAAGTGGGTGAGTACACGTGGAGTTCTGGTTGCTCACCTACCAACTCAGGATAAATGTAGGTATAGATTTTTTTATTCAATTTTGTTATTGTGGTTATTATTTTTAGCACAAGTATTGTGGATATGATATGTGCTAGTTTTTATATAATTCTCTAAAATGTTCCACATATATGTACAACAGTTATTTTTAAAAAAAGTTATTATTTTAAAGTTAAGTATATATTAATTTATATAAAAATTACTAAAATATTATAAAAGATATGTTTGTGAGAGATAGAGTAAGAAAATTTGGAAAAGAAAAAAAGATAAAATTGCCTCGTGGAGCTCCCAATGCTTGAGAAAGGAGTGAGATTTAATGTAGGTATAGATAGATTAAAAAAAATTTGGATAAGGAAGTTTTCTAGAATACATTTTTTAAATTTAATGGAGTTAATTTTATAGAAGTCAAATAAGTGAGATAATATTTGCAAAAAAAAAAAATAATAATAAAGAAAGTTGATGAAGCCACGTGGCTTCTTATGCTGAATAAAATGTAACCCAACTTTAATGTAGGTATAGAATCGATTTTAGTTTGACAACAATTTGGAAAGATACTTGGATATTAGAGAAGTTTAGGTCTATTTTATAAAATTTATAAATTATAAGTAAAGATAAAGGCGCACTGCTAGTAGCACACCATTGCACAGCAAAAAATTCACAAAATTCATATTTTGGAGAATTTTTCAACACGAAAATTGTAGATTTTGATAAGATTTACAATTGTCTGTTGAAATTTTTTAAAATACTTATAAATAAATATTTTGGGGTTCAAAATTTTAATGGATTTGAATCGAATTTTAAAATAATTTTTTAAATCGTTAAATTTCGGAACCCCAAAATATATATTTAAAAGTATTTTTTGAAAAAATAAAACTTTAATATGAAAGTTGTAAATCTCATCTAATTATATAACTTTTATATTGAAAGTTTTTTTAACAAAATATTTTTTTTAAATTATTATTTTTTAATTATATAGATTTGTGAATTTTTTGTGGATGAGAGAAATTGGTGAAGAACACTAGGCTACAAAGGTGTGAGGTGTGATGAACTCAAGTTTAATGAATGGATAGATTAAAAAAAAAATCTGGATAAGGAAGTTTTCTAGAATACACAAGCTTTTTATTACCGCGCGTTGCCACGGTCAACAAAATATAGATCATTATATATTTAATGGTATTAATACTTATATTGAAAGTCTATTAAAATTTGTTGAAACTTTATTAAATGGTTTAAAAAAAATAACAATTTTCATGTTGAAAGTTTATTAAAAATACATTGAAATAAGTTTTCGTTTAAAAAAAATCTGATATTTCACTGAATTATTAATAAATTTGTTTAAAAAAATAAAATCATATTAGTTTATGTACGAACGTATAATACATGTATGCAGGGATAATTTTTGGAAAAGCTTTAAACAAAATAGTAGATTATGATGAGATCTAAAGTTTTAATGTTGAAATTTTTTCGGAAAAATACTTCTAATAAGTGTTTTTTGGTTACAAAATCTTAGCGAATTTGAAAATATTAAAAAGAAAAACAGTTTTTTAAAAATTCTTAAGTTTAAAAGTTATAAATCCGTTAGAGATTTAAATGTCATATTATTTTTAAGAAAATACTTATGGGTAGAGAGATTATGGGGATCTAAATACTTAAAGGGTTTAAATAAAATAAAATTGTATTTTGACATGCACAAATATATAAAATATATATTGTGACAATTTTTGAAGAGCTTGCAATATGAACATCGTTTATTCTAATAAGATCTATAATTTTTATTTTGAAAATCATTGAAAAAATATTTACAGGCTATAAATTTATCTTTTAGGAATTTTAGAATATCTATTGAATTTTAAATAAAAGCATATTTTAACCCGCTATAAATTGGATCCTCAGAACTCCATTTAAAAGTGTATTCTCAAAAAAGTTTTAATATGAAAGTTGTAGTTCTCATCAAAATATACAATTTTCATGTCGAGAGTTTTTTTGAAAAGACCTTTTTAAATGGGTGTTTTGATTGGTCAACATTTGAAAAAAAAGGAAAAAAAATTAACGGACTCAAAACAAAATAAAATTATATTGCACTATGTGAGGTCCGTGGCCGAACTAGATTTCCGCAGTCTTTAGTTCTTGTATGGCTTTAGACTTGTTGTGGATGTATGAAAATTTTGCTAAGTCCTAAACATGCATGATGGTGTATGTGAGGTTTGTTGTTGGATTTGTTTTGTTTTATGATTTATGTTAGAGTTGTGATTTTGTGTTTGGCTATATTTTCGTTATCCGTGCATGCGTGTTCGAGCGTGCCGCGGGTGTGTCATGTGGTTGGTGACCCCGTTGGCACGTGGGATTGCTTGGTTGTGTGCGTGTAGGGGTTGGGTGTTTGTTTTGACCGGATTTGTGCTGAGCAGAGCTCTTTCGGTCGACCGATTTCCTGTTGCGGTCGACCGAAAGTTGCGTGCAGCCCGTGGATAAGTTCGGGTCTTGTGTTGTTTTGTTTACCCCTTCATCATTTCTCTTCTTCCCCGCGCCTGGAGTTCCTTTGGCCGACCTAGGTGAGTTCCTATCACCATCTCCCTTGGTTCATTGGCATTGATCATCCTATATCTCCCTCCCTCACTCTCTTGGCTCTTCTTGACC
>MJHO01000338.1:18045-73051 GCA_002076135.1 Xerophyta viscosa | reverse complement strand
TCAAGATGTAGAGAAGGTTCATGATACCGTCGCGGAGGTTATGGATAAGCTGCACAATGACAAGACATGTGTTGATTGGGCAGTAGATCGGCTCGCTCAAGCCAACTATCTTTACAAACCCTATGTCGAGTTCCTTACAAAGTTCAGCGAACAAGATGCCACTCAGAGATAAATTCTGTTTTATGTTTTTTGTGTCTATGTAATGAAAGTCTATCTATGTAATTAAGTTTTACTTTCGGAGACTGTTGTAATTTTATTTTGATGGTAATCTCATATCTTTTTGCTTCATCTGGTGAGAATGGTTCAGCTTGTATGTTACTCCTATCCTAAGAGAAATGATAAAGACCATTTTATTTATTTATTTATTTGATATATTTTTTCTACATAGTATCCAATGATATACACAACATCCAAAAAAAAAAAAAAAAAAAAAAAATATATATTATATAGTAAATATATATATAATTATATTATATAATATATATACTCGCATCAAAATATTTTTGCATAGTCTGTTCAAATTGCATTCACTAATACAACGTTTTATTCATAAAAGGTTGCTCAAGACGTCTTTAATTGAAGAAAGTCCGTACCTTACTCAAGGCGAAAGGCGTACCGCAAAACCAATGACGGATAACGAGACAATAATTGAACAACTTAGGAAAGACAATGAAGATCTCCGCCGACAATTGGGAGATATGGGAGCACAGTTGGAACGTCTGACCACCCTTCTGATAGAGCAGCGTACTAATGTAATGGCGACCACCACGGCCGCTCCTCCACCCGAACCTCGACAGATACCACAAGGCCCATATGACCCCTATGGCATACCGCCTCAACCAGAATCACATCAATTCGTTCCACAACCCCAAGCTTTTCCACAGGGTGTTCCTCCTACGCCACAAGAAAACCAACAAGCACAACTTCCCCACGACTCAGTTCCATCTGAAAACCAACCGACGGAGGAATAAGCCCCCCCTTCGAACTGATCTTAAGCCGACTGAACAATTTGGAAGGAGCACGGAGGACAGTAGACCCTTTACAATATTGTATCGTTAGCGACCTTGAGATTCCTAAAGATTTCACCATTCCTAATTTTGAAAAATATGATGGAACCTCCGACCCGGAAACTCACATCTCCATGTATTGTAGTAAAATGGGAGCCTACCACAGGAATGAGAAGATGTTGATATATTTCTTTCAAGAGGTCGTTAATATTGGGGGACCGCGATTTGCGTGGTATCTAAATTCTAAAGCAAGAGTGAGGTTAGAAGCTGGAGAGATTTAGCGGATTGCATTCCTCACACCATTTACCAGCCACAGACACGATCTAGCACGGAAAGTCCACGCTCCGGGTTTGACGCCGAACAAAAAAAATGAAAAGTTCGGGCCTTTGCACCAAAGGTGGAGAAATTTAAGCCGCCACAAATATCCAGCCATTAATCTTGAGAATAAGACTATCGACGAATTCATGGCTCTTGGTTGCCTAGATGACAAAATTAAGACAGCATGTGCACTAGCCTCGACGTTTACACAACTTGTGGCCGCCGGCTTGAGGATAGAAACATCACAAGGGAATGTTTTCAAGACGCCAGAAGAGATATTGAAAGGAAAGAAGAAGGAAGTACACAACATCGGAGGGGAGAATTCCTTCAATCAGTCTATGTACCGAGTTCCGAACCAGAATACTAAGTTCAGACAACAATACAATTACCACCAGCCGAACCATAATATAGTCAATTTTCAAGCAAACATCGACAACCACTTATCCAGCAGCCCAAACTTATCAGCAACAACCGAACCAACAGCCTCAGCAAACACAAACTCAAAATTTTCGTCAGTCACGAACGATACGCGACCCCCTACCGGTTTCGCAGTCGGATCTGTTCAAGCAGTGTGTAGCAGAAGGTATGATCGGCACCAAATACCTGGGCGTAGCAGTTTCAGCCACCCTATCCTCGTTGGTACGATGCGACTTTATATTGCGACTTTCACAGCGGCGTACAAGGTCACTCTACAGAAAACTGTTTCGTTCTCCGGAGTAGGTTATATGAGCTAATCGAAGGAGGCCGTTTGAAACTCACCAATCTTGAGAGTCCCCAATCAACTACACCTGCGAATGCTACATCAGCAAGTAGTAGTGGCGTCAATATGATCGAGGAATGGTCAGTGGAAGAGGCTGATGATGAAGTCAATGTATTGTGGAAGATCGAATTCATTCCTTCAACTGCGCAGGAGACAAAAGAGCTCATCATGCCAAGTCTGGATCATGTAAAGAGACCAGTGGGACCGCCTAAATTGTACACCGCAGTGAATATGAACTATGGAGTTGGATCTGTACAAGGCACGCCTGGATCTAACCGCATCGAAGCATCCACCTACATGACAACAGACACCATGACTATCACTAGGTCTGGTAGGGTTTGTGTGCCTCCTAATCCTTCCAAGCAAGATAAAGGAAAAGAAAAGGTGATCATTGAAGAAGATATTTCCACCGATATACTTACCAAAGAACCGCCATCAGGACAGGAGATCGATGAATTCCTGAAATATATCAAGAATAATGAATTTGACATAATAAACCAATTGCACAAAACTCCAGCGAAGATCTCGTTGCTCGCACTCATTTACTACTCCAAGGCCCACCGAGATGTTCTTTTGAATATTTTGAGGGAATCCTATATCTCAAAGGAAGTGTCAGTACAGGAATTCGAAGGACTTATCGGTCACATTCAGGCACCGAACTACTTATCATTTTCTGATGACGAGTTAGGCCCAGATGGTCGAGGGCACATCAGGCCACTAAACATCACTGTGAGGTACGAAGATTATAATCTGTACAAGGTCTTAATTGACAATGGCTCATGCTTTAATGTTATGCCCCAAATTCTGACATATGAGAATTTTGCCAATTGATCGTTCTCTATACCAGGGCCTCTCAATCGTAGCAAGAGCTTTCGACGGTACAAGTAGATCAGAAGGCCAACTGAGTTGCCAATTTCGGTGGTCCAAATATTTTCACATAGATTTTCAGATCATCGATACTCGCTCGTCTTATACTCTGCATTGAAAGACCGTGGATCCACTCGGCAGGCGTAGTTCCATCTTCTTTACACCAAAAGCTGAAGTATATTCATGGGAACAACCTCGTGGAGATATTTGCTGAACAAGACCTCACAGTTAGCGAAGTAAATGGTACATCAATTTTCTCAGATCCTGAAGAAGAGCTCCTCCATGGTTTCAAGCAATTTTCTCTTCGCCAATGTGACTGAGCATCTTACGGTAGAGCCAAGGATGCGCAAAGAAGTTAACGCTGCATCAACAAATCATCAGGAGTTATGACAAGCAAACTTTAGAGAAGAAAGTGCGACAAGGCCGTTCCTACTTCGAAACGAGACCTTGGAAGAAGAAATTTGGCATCGGTTATGCTCCCATTGGTAAGAGATCATATTTGGGAAAGAGAAAGACTTTCGGATCCCTTACTCAGACCTTTGTTTCCGCAGGGTTCATCAACAAGCCACAAGCCAATGTCAACTACAACCAGCCAAGAGAAGAGGAAATAACTATGGTCGGAAATGCTAGTGCGCCAAAGACGAGGAGGATAGAGAAAGAAGAGCAGCTGTATAACTACAAGACCACTCCAATCGTCCATTGCACTAAGTACTGAATGCATTTGGATTTTAATATATTATCATGTATTTTCGTATTCCAAAAGCTATTTTGCTGATTGCAAAATGAATGTATGCAATCAAATTTTGTTAAAACCCCTCTTCATCAATGAAAGGATGTTTCTTTCCGAGTTTGTTTATCCAGCAGCTTATATATTTTTCTTTGTAAATTATCAGGATTTGTTCATCGTCTCAATCTAAAAGTACTGCAGACGGCAAGCACCTTAACGCTAATGCTTTAATAGCTGAATCTGAGATTAACAAAAATTCGGAAGTTCAAACTAACAAAGCAAAAGAAATTGCTCATGAACCTCAACAAGTCCGAGGAAATAACACTCGGTACAGTAGAAGATCCACAAATAATTAAGATAGCTACCGTTGAAAATCCAACGGATAGACAGAGATGGATTGACTTTTTGAAACACTATAAGTCCGGTAATTCGCATGGTCCTAGAGAGAATGCAGGTGGATCCCAAACCATCATCAATGCACACCTTGACCCATTCAAATCAGATTGTAAAGCCAAGTCTTCAACCAAAACTAAAGGAGGATGAGAACCAAACTCTCGTCTAAGGTAAAAGAAGAAATTGATAAGCAGTTGGAAGCGGGACTACTAGAAGCCGTGGACTACCCAGAATGGCTCGCAAATGTCGTGGTGGTACCTAAGAAGGATGGAAGGATCCGAGTCTGTGTTGACTACAGGGATCTTAATAAGGCAAGCCCGAAAGATGATTTTCCGCTGCCACATATAGACATTTTGGTGGATAATGCGGCACGGCATTTTAAATACTCTTTCATGGATGGATATTCGGGATATAACCAAATCTTAATAAACCCCGAAGACAAGATCAAGACAGCTTTCACTACCCCATGGGGAACTTTCTGCTATAGAGTCATGCCATTCGGACTTGTCAATGCGGGAGCTACATACCAAAGAGCAGTGGTGATCATCTTCCATGACATGATCCACTCGATAGTCGAAGTATATGTCGATGACATTGTGGTATACTCACACAAAGATCAAGATCACTTGGATGTGCTCAAATAGGGTGTTCGATAGATCTGCTGGAAGTGAAATTAAAAGCTCAATCCGAACAAGTATATTCGGCGTCTTTTCAGGAAAACTTCTGGTTCATTGTTGTCGAGAGGGATCGAAATAGATCCTGATAAGATTAAGGCAATTCAGCAAATGCAGCCTCCTAAGAATCAAACCGAAATCCGTGGCTTCTTAGGAAGGTTAAAATATATTGGAAGGTTTATCTCACAACTCAGCAATACGTGACCCTTTAATTCATTATTGAGAAAGATCAACCATAGGACTGAACGGATGAGACTGTCAGGGAAGCGTTTGAATTGAGTGAAGGAGTCCTTACAGAATCCTCATATGGTTCCACCAGTTAAAGGAAGGCCACTCCTGTTATATGTAACAGTTCAAGAAAATTCACTTGGGGCTCTATTGGCGCAGCATGATGAGAACAGGAAAGAAAGAGAGAGCCATATATTATCCTCAGTAAGAAGTTCAATGAACTTGTGAAATCAAGTACTCTTCCATTGAGAAAACGTGTTGTGCCGTGGCATGGACTGTTCAACGTATCAGACACTATCTCATAAGCCACACCACTTGGCTTATTTCGAGGATTGACCCCATAAAGTATATCTCCGAACGACCCTAAGACTCTGACAAGTCGCATTGCTAGAATGGCAGGCCTTTGCTGTCTCAATACGACGATTAAATCTTCATGGACCCAGAAAGCCGTAAAAGGGAGCGCAATAGCTGATCTTCTCGCTGATCATCCACGAGATGACTATGAGCCTGCTAGTACTGAATTTCCAGATGAAGACATCTTTGCAACATTCAAAAATGACACTAACACTTTGGATGATGAAGCTTGGGTTATGAGATTTGATGGAGCTCTAAATAGATCTGGGAAGGGTATCGGTGCTATCCTCGTATCCCCGGAAGGGAAGCAATATCCTTCGGCTGCAAAACTGAAGTATCAGTTGTTACGAATAATGTTGGGGCAGAATACGAAGCAGTGCCATGGGTTAAGACTGGCAATTAGATTTGAAATCAAAAATTTAAGTATATGGGAAACTCAGACTTGATCATCCGACAGATGCAAAATAGATGGAACCCGAGATCAAACTCATCCTACTATGATTACTTGAGGACTTTAGTGAATCAGTTCGAGGATGTTCAGTTTGATCATATCCCAAGGGAGAGGAATCATTGGCTGATCTTGGCCACCCTAGCTGCTAATGAATGCATTTTAGGAGAAAGAAGGAGAGACAGAACTCGTACAAAGCCACAGCAAGAAACTCCAGCATATTGTTTAGATATTGAGCAAGAAGAAGAAGACAAGCCTTGGTTTTTCGACATATTACAGTACGTTACGAAGCAGGAGTATCCCTCAGGAGCATCTGAGACAGACAAAAGAACTATCCGCCGTCTAGCCACAGGGTATTTTCTCAGTGGAGAGGTTTTGTACAAAAGATCATGCGATGGGACTTTACTCAGGTGTCCTTAAATAGGACTGAAGCCTCTAACAAACAATTAGAGAAATTCATGAAGGGAGCTGCGGGTCACACTCTAACGGGAGAAACATGGCTAGAAAAATCATAAGAGCTGGTTATTATTGGTCGACCATGGAAACAGATTGCATTGATTATGTCAGAAAGTGCCACAAATGCCAGATCTATGCAGACCGAATACATGTACCGGCCACCAACCTTAATGTTTTTGTCCCGATTTGGCCTTTTGCTATGTGGGGAATTGACATGATTGGACCGATCACTCCAAAAGCCTCCAACGGTCATCGCTTCATCCTAGTTGCCATTGATTATTTTACCAAATGGGTAGAGGCAGCTTCATATTCAAGCGTTACCCAAAGTGTAGTTACAAGATTCTTGAAGACAAATATTGTTTGTCGATATGGCTTACCGGAAAGCATCATCACCGACAATGGATCGAATCTGAATAATAAGATGGTCAACAAACTTTGTACCGACCTTAAGATCAGACATCATAACTCCGTCCTTATCAGACCTAGATGAATGGTGCGTGGAGGCAAGCAATAAGAATCTCAAGAAAATTATTCAGAAGATGACTATGACATATAAAGGATTGGCACGAAATACTTCCATATGCTTTGTTCGCATACAGAACCACGGAACGAACTTTCTACAGGCTCGTCTCCTTATGCCCTAACATATGGGAGTCGAAGCCTGTCATCCCGATTGAGGTAGAAATCCCGTCTCTACGAGTCCTATTGGATTACAATGCTTTGACGAAGAAGAGTGGATTAGGAAACGACATGATCAGCTTAATCTTCTCGATGAAAAAATGTTAATAGCACTATGCCATGGCCAAGCCTTATCAACAGAGAGCAATCAAAGCATTTAACAAGAAGGTGCATAGTAGGACAGTTCAAGGAAGGTGATTTAGTAATCAAGAAGACAAGCCCAGTCGCGTTTGACCATCGCGGCAAATGGGCACCGCACTACGAAGGTCCATACGTAGTGAAACACGCCTTTTCAGGCGGAGCATTAGTCCTCGTAGAAATGGATGAATCCGACTCTGAGTTTATTGTAAATGCTGATTCCGTAAGAAGATATTTTGCATGACAAGGGACATGTTAACTCCTCCGTGTTTTCCAATTTAATGCTGAGTCACACAAGATTTTGCGTTTAGCCTATCACTTATCATCGTATGATTTTGTATTTTACATTGAGCCAAGTCTGGTAATTTACTTTTCAACATACTACTCTAGATTGGAAGAAAATTTTTCTGAACAGAATTTTTCAGAATAGCAAATTTGGCTCCAGTTCTTTCGAAACATCCATAAACTCTCCATATCCATCGTTTTTAATGAACTCATTGGGAATCCTGGAAACAAATTAAAAAAATATATGAGAGAAAAAAAAAAAAATTCTCCAAAAAAAAAAAAAAAAAAAAAAAAAAAAAAAAAAAAAAAAAGGGAAAGAAAGAGGAATATATATCTTGCTTTTCCATTTCACATGCCCAAGCTAAGGGAAATTGAAAAAACTGACGCTCTTCAAGTTAACAAGGGTGAGAAGTCATGATTGCATGTCTTTTGTCAAAAACAAAAATAAAAAAAAAGAGTTCAAACACGTACAAAAGCTCTAAGTACCATATTTGCTTAGCCTAGCTCAAATATGTACTTGTGGTGCGTTTCCGCAATCCTCAGGGACATAGCATTAAGAGTCGTGTTAAAAAAAAAAAAAAAAAAAAAAAAAAAAAAAAAAGGGGAAAAAAAAACTTTATGAATACGCTGAAACTCTAAGTACCAATGTCGATAAAGCTTATCCCAGCATTCGAATATGTACTTGTGGGCCTTCCGTCTAGAGCAGAGCATTAAGATTTGTGTTCAGGTAAACTAAGAGTGAAAATGACAAGAGAAAAAGTGAATGAACACAGAAAACAAGCAATCTCAAAACATAACAATGACTTCAGAATTTAAGAGAAGTTATCAGCTCATCAACTGCCATCAATCCAAAGTCGTACATGTGAATGGAAATGCAAACGAAAAAAAAATGAAATAAAATAAAAGCCCGCTAGGTTGCAAATCCAAAAGGACAGCCTAGGCAAAATCTGATAGGGCGCAAAAGAATGCGAATTTTTTCTGAACTTAAATATTCCTGCCACAGAACATACATATGCGAATTTTATTTACGATTTTAACAGGATTCCATAAATTCATTCCTCCTTCCCAAACACCACTTTTCTGATAGCTATATCATCTACAAGCTCCACTTTTTTCAAATAAAGCAATAACCCAATTTCACTTTCCGATTTAAGCCATAACCAGAATCCCCTCGATTAAAAATCTATGGCATTCTCTATTTATACAGGGTCATTTTGCTACCTATAAGTAGTAAAATTCTTTCAGTTAACAATGCAATTGAAGAAGCTATCGATGAGGATTGATGCGCGTCAAGATGAAAAAGAGAATAAGAACTATAACCCTTGCAACTCAGGATGAGAAATAACTATATATATCTCGACAAAGCAAACCCGAGGAACATTTTCGAGTGTGACTTATAGAAAAGAAAGCGAGAAAGGGCATCTATACCAAAGAGGTACTGCTCGTAACATAAAATACCAGAAGAATGAGAAAGGGATCAACAATGAAGCAAGTCCCATGCTCAAACTTGGGAAAGAAAATTTGGACCGCACACGTCCGTCTAAACTGGGGCAAAAATTTTCGTACGAAAATTTTGGTTGGTCACAGTGTATAACGTAGGCACACACGAATATATATCTTCTATTAGTTTGTGCAGTCGGAACGCGGAACTTTTTAGGTCGAAAAATTTAAGTTATTATACTATTTAGAGCCCGGTAATGCCGACTTTTGGACGGGCATAATTACTACCATCTCAGCCATCTCTGTGCGATCGAGGGTGTTAAGTAGCACATTATGGTAATGACTCAGATGTGGACAGAGATCAGATCCACATCTTTTCAAACATGCAGCAACGAAAACATAAAATGAGCAGCAGGTATGGACAAGAGTCGACGCCGTGAAGGCTGCCCGGACCACTAAAGCATAACGCAATACATGATGTTTCTCAACACAGATTACAATACAACTGTCCCCTCGACTGAGAGAGAGGGGGATAATAATCTTTTTGTATCTATTAGTTTTCGTAAAATCTGACTTGCCAAATGGAAGTTTATGCTTAAAGAAAAACAACCACATAATTGAATTAATTCTCTCTCAAAAGTCGCCGAGAGACCGTGCGAGGACGCTGGAATCTGAAAACACGCTACAACACGGACTAGTGTCTTATCAATTGCACCGCGCGACAGCTCTATCTACTCTATTCTTGGGAGATAGCTAGTTGTTGTCTATTCCGGCGAGAGAAGCCTGGACAAGGCAATGGATTCAAATCACATATATTTTCGTTTCCCGAAGCCTGGACAGAGCAATAGGGATTCAAGTCACATTATTTATTTCGATTCCCGAAGCCTGGACAGAGCAATAGGAATTCGACATGATTATTTTGATTCCCGAAGCCTGGACAGAGCAAGAGGGATTCAAATCACATATATTTCGTTTCCCGAAGCCTGGAACAGAGCAAGAGGATTCGAATCACAAATACACTTTGATTCCCGAAGCCTGGACAGAGCAATAGGGATTCAAACCACATGATACTCTTCGATTCCTGAAAGCCTGGACAGAGCAATAGGGATTCGAATCACATGATACACTTTGATTCCCGAAGCCTGGACAGAGCAATAGGGATTCGAATCACATAACACACTTTGATTCCCGAAGCCTGGACAGAGCAATTAAGGATCAAAATCGTACGAACTCTTCGATTCCTGAGGTTAGACATTACCACTAGGGATTCGATCTTACTCCTGGAGGGAACTGCACTCCAGGGTCATGCTGTCAATGAGCAACCAACCGTCATCATGATTACGAATTTCAAATCTTCCCTAGAGGAACTTGCCACTCCAGGGTCCAGTTGTCATGAGAACCACTGTCTCATGATTACCAAAATTAAATCTACCCTGGAGGGACCTGTATCCATGTGTGTCGTGTTGTCATGAGACCACTGTCTCATGATTACCTAAATTTTAAAATCTTACCTCTGGAGGGAACTGTAACTCCAGGGTCTGTTGTCATGAGACCAACTGTCTTCAATGATTACCAAATTTTAATCTTACCCTGGAGGACGTACTCCAGGGTCGTGCTGTCTTGAGACCACTGTCTCATGATTACCAAATTTCAAATCTTACCCTGGAGGGAACTGTACTCCAGGGTCGTGCTGTCATGAGACCACTGTCTCATGATTACCAAATTTCAAATCTTACCCTGGAGGGAACTGTACTCCAGGGTCGTGTTGTCATGAGACCACGTGTCTCATGATTACCAAAATTTTCAAAAATCTTACCTCTGGAGGGAACTGACTCCAGGTCGTGCCGTCATGAGACCACTGTCTCATGATTATCAAATTTTAAATCTTACCCTGGAGGCCACCGCATTCCAGGGACATTTCTTTCGTGAGACCATTGTCTCATTATTACCAAATTTCAAAATAATAACCCTGGGGCCAGCTGCACCACTAGGGTCTCAAATTTCACTCTTATCCCAGGGCCACTGCACTCTGGTCATCAAATTCAAACCCAACTGGAGGCTAACCGCACTTTAGGTCAGTTCCATCATGAGACCATTGTCCTCATGATTTATCAAACTTCAAATCTAATCCTGGAGGCTACCGGCTCTAAGGGGTATTTTCTGTCAGAAATTCACTATCTTAATTATTATTGACAATTTTCAAATCTTATCTTGAAGGGAACTGTCACTCCAAGGTCGGCTGTCATGAGTACTGTCTCATGATTACCAAATTTCAAATACCCTACCCTGGAGGAAACTGCACTCCCAGGGTCGTGCTGGAATAATACCATTGTTTCATATTCCACAATCTCTAATCTTACCAATGAGGCACCCGACTGCTGGGTAACTTCCGCATGTTAGACCACTGTTCTTATGACAACAAATTTCAAACCTCTTAACGTTAGTACCTGCACTCTAGATAAACTCTGTCATGGACCCACTGTCTCTGATTATAACTTCAAAATCCTACTCTGGAGACGAACGCATCACAAGATCATTCTGTCGTGGGTCAATTGATCCTTCATCAAGTTTACCCAATTAAAAGAAAAGGGAGGAGAGAACAACTCCAAACTGAATGCACTGCATAAAGCAAAATAATTTCACCATCAATCCAGGGGGTACCTTTATCTTTTCCGATCTTATGCTAAAGGATCAGAAAAAAAGAGGGCAACTGTTGCACCATTTTGTCCGGGTTGGCAGTCACACTACGAAATAAACCGATCAAGACCAATGGAGTGAATTTAAAATTTGACCTGAATCGATCGACCCAATCAAATCCAATTAGGCCCAGATTATGTCTGATTGGCTTGATTAGTCCAATTAAAATTATTTCGGCGTATGTGTACGTGTGATAACACAATACATGCAATATCATCCGCTATACGTATACATGCAAATTTACGCGCATGTGCACATATACACTACAACACATATATACACATATCTATATAATATATAAACTAATAATAATTAAAAAAAAAAAAAAAGAAAAGAAAGAGAAAAGGCAAAGAGATAGGGGGGGATCTCCTTTGGTCGCCGGCCACCATTCCCCCCCATATCTCATTTTTCTTCATCCACCTTAACCCCACCTCACCATCACCACACCTCCATTTAATACACCATTGACCTCCATCCTTACCCAAAATCTCTTATATAACCATCGGGAGGGGAAGAGCCACCGGTGGAAGTGGGAGAGGGGTGGAGAGAGAGAGAGAGAGAGAGAGAGAGAGCTTGAGAAAGAGGGAGCCGAGAGGTTGCGAGGCCACCGTTCTCTTTGCTTCATCATCTTCAGCGTCATCTCTGGACTACACTGAAATCACATCGCCGGCCGCACGACCCGTGGAGCTTACCATCGCCGGCGCCGAAGTCGCACCCGACGCCTCCAAGACCCCACAATTGAGGTACAATCATATAAACCTCCTCAAAACCTCATAAAATAATCTATATCACCTCTGTCGTACTTGATCTTGCATGATAGCCGCCGCCCGAAACGGCGGCGGCGGCGTAAAATTTAAAACAAAAACACATAAACTTGCACACCTCTCTTATAACATACCTATACAAAGGTTAAACAAAGTTTTGACCTCACCATTAGAATCATCATCCACGAAAACCCTAGAAACTCCTATTACAGTGGTTAAATACGACGAGCACCGAAACGTCGCCGATAGTCGCAAACTCAAAAATACGCCTAACGGAGCTCCGAAATTAATTTTTGACATCACCATTGTATTCGGAGGTCGAAAAACACTAGGGTAGACCCCCGACACCATCTTGCGTGCGACGAAACGGCCGCCGCCGGCGGCCGCCCCGCGAGCAGCGAGCTCGTGGTTTGCGAAGCTCCGCGCTTGCGTACGGTTGAAGACGAACCGGCTTGGCCCGGTTCTGACCGGCCCAGCCCGGTCGGCGCGCGGGGTTAAACCCGCGCGGGACCGAAGCCTTGCTCGGGTCCGCACGCGGGCGCACGCAGAGCGCCCGGTTGCGCGGGCCTAAGCCCGAGCGCTGGATCCCAAAAAGGTCCGACTTCGGGCGCAATTGCGCCCGGGCGAGCCAGATGGGGCTCGGGCCGGACCAGTTGTCCGCCCAGCCCATTAGGGGGGCCAAATACCCTTTTTGTTTATTTTTTTAAAAATTAATTCTTTAAAATAAATCTAGTTAATTATTTCCAATTTAAATTAATATAAATAAATTAAAAAAATTATGATGCGGGGAGAAGGATTCTTAACCTAATCAAACTATCGGAGGTTTCTCAATACATGTTAAAATACTATTATCAAAATTTATTAAGTAATAATCAACTAACAATCAATGCGAGGATCTCTCGTCCATTAACTTAACAGGAGAATTCTCCCGTATAATACTTAAAATATATAATATATAAAAAAATAAAGAGATTAAATGATAAATCGGAAGAGATTCCTCTAACTCAGAAAACGTAATTGGCAGAGGATTCTCCGTAAAAATACTTAAAATATAATAATTAAGAACATATTATGAAATTCGAGAAGCAAGACTCTCAACCCGAACAATCTTCTGGGAGGATTCTCGCCGATAAATATCTTAACACAATATCGATTAAATTATTATCTATTCGTTAAAAACTCCAGGAAAATTCTCTCGCCAAGAATTAAAATATAATACTAATACGTAAATGATTAAAAAAAAACATAAAAATAATGCAAAATATTAATCGGATAAAGAGGCTTCTATCCGATTAACCTATAGGGAGATCTCCCCATTATGATTTAAAATATAAATATAAAATTAATTAGATAAAATTATAAGTAAATCGGAGGATTCTCCACGTATAGTTAAAAATAAATAATTAAATAAATAAAGAAATCAATGTAATAATGATGTATAAATCGGATAAAGGCTTCTCTATCCCGTTAATTTTCGGGAGATTTCTCCCGCAATTTTTCAAATTAGTAAATAAATAATTATATATAAAAATCATATTATACATATAAGTCGGAAAGAGGTTTCTCTACCCATTTAAGCCCCTTCGGGAGGATTCTCTCGAAACATATTACAATGAAAAAATAAATAATTAATAAAATTCAAAAATAATAAAATATTGAATCGGAGAGAGGTTTCTCTATCCGTCTAACCCGTCGGGAGGTTTCTCCCGCAAAATAACACAAACTAAAATAATTAAAATTACAATAATAATATAAAAAACTTATCTCGAAGAGGTATTCTCTGTCCCGATCTTATATATCTATATCTATGGAGGGATTTATCTTTACAACCGTAAAATTATCTACCCAAATTAAACAAATTCTAAATTAAGCATAATCAATTGATAAAACCATAATCATATTAACAACAAAAGAAAGGGCAACCCTTTCTAGGACGACGTTAGCTGCTAACAATCCTTCCTAACTCGTAACATGTAAACGGAACCTTAAATCTCTAAGACCAAGTAAGGTGCGTAGATTTCCTTAAAAACACTAAGGTGGCGACTCCTCTGTCACACCACACCAAGCGCACGCGCTGCAGCGCGCGAGTAGGTGCCGTCAACAGTGCGGAGCTAGGGGCCGGAGAGCGAAGCAGGATGAAGGCTGGGCGGACGCCGCGGAGCTGCTGGCACGGCGAGGACGTGACGAACTCGCGGCGGGAGGGGCGGTCGGAGGGGGGCGCGGACGCGGCGGCTGGAGGACGCAGTCGCGGCGGCGGGATGAGCGGCGGACGGTAGCGGAGGCGGTGGAGAGGTCGGGGCAGAGCGACAGAATGGGAGGCCGGAGGCGGAGCTGCTCCCGTCTCCCTCTCTCTCTCTTTCTCGTTCTCTCTCCCTCTCTCTCTCTTCAAATCTCTCTCTCTCTCTCTCTCTTTCTCGTTCTCTCTCCCTCTCTCTCTCTCTCTCTCTCTCTCTCTCTCTCTTTTCTCGAAATTTTCTTCCCCCAATACTGCACCCCAACAACCTCCATATAGAGGAGGTTAACAAATTACGTAAAAATCCACTCTTTTAGAAAATTGTAAGATTAGCCCTCAATCAATTGCGAAGTTAGGTCCGTCATGTTTACATTTGGCAATGTTAGCCCCTACGTGCACAAATCTTTAATTTGTACAAACACATATCATTTACACGTGTCACAATATATTTTAAGCTGTCCGTTTACATCTTATTTTCAGAATATAGTCTAATTAAATTTGGATACACGAATAAAATTTAAATTAAACTCTAATCCGGTTAAACAAGCCTAACGAACTTAATTGAGCCGAATCGTGACTCGCGTGCTATTGTTGCAATGCGGTAGGTAGGACAAAATGGGGTGTCGACAACCGAGCCATTTTCAATCCGACTGAGCCATTTTCAAATCTAACCGAGCAAATCAATTCAAACTAAGCTCAATTGACTAAAATCGAGCCAAATTATATTTTTACCGAGCCATTTTCGATTTTGATCGAGTCAACTTGCTACAAACTAAATCATTTAGGTCCTAAACAGCTAATTTTGCGTTTTAATTCAATTTTTATCAATTTTATCAAATTATTAAGTCAAGAAATAAAGGATTAAGTTATTTTTAAAAATAAAGAAAAAGGGTTTAAACTTTAACAAAAGTTAAGGCTAGAATGAGGCGGTTCAACCGATCTTTACGTCTTAGCTAGACTTTCTTTGATCATTTTTAAGAATAAAAGGGTTTTAAAAGCTTAATAAAAATCGAGGTTAGAATGAGGCGGTTTAACCGATCTTTACACCTCAATTAAATATTTTCTAAAATCTAAATATTTTTAAAGAGTTTTCAAAAGCCAGGGCTAGAGTGAGGCGGTTTAACCGATCTTTACGCCTTATATAAATTTTCTCTAAAAATTAAAGCAGGACAATGTGGTTAACTAAGCTCTGAGATTAAAGTGAAGTGGTTTATCCGAACTTTATATCTCTAAATATCTCAAAAGAGGGAGCGATGAAGAGTAAACGGAAACGTGCTAAGCCCCACTTAATAAAAATAAGATTTTCACACACCATAGAATAAAATAAGGACATGACATAGGATTTCGACACTTAGGTTGAGACATTATCATTAAAGTCAGGATGAGGCGGCTTAACCGATTCTTGTACTTTAGTGATTTTTATATAATTTTTTAGTAGGAATATAATTTAAATAAATTTAAATCACTTAATTAAGAGCACCCTCAACGGAGAGGCGTTGTAGGGGTGTCATGTCTTCCCCACACATAACCGACGACGAATCCAAAGAATCTCTAACGTGCTTTATCCTAATTTCCTAATTTTCTATAAAAATTAGATGGTGACTCCAAACCTCTATTCCCCATCCGGAGGAAGGTCGTCAACACACCTCAGCAAGAAAAAAGCGTATTGCAAGAGATACATAGCGGACCTGAAGGACACCTCAGCAAGAGATAAGTACATTATACCTCAGCAAATAGACGATGTTGTTAGTGCCTTTGAAAGAGTAGATGCCCTAAAAGCCAATTATATTTGATATACTGGCAAACACACACTTTATTATAAACATATTTTATTTATTTGTTTGTTTAATTATAATTATTCCTATTTATCGCATCGTCATATTTTTTGTGTGTGTTTATGAATGCATGTGATAAACCCCGTGGACAAGGGCAATAGATATAGGATCTTGATAGTAGATCATGATAATGAGACCTAATATCTTATAAACCTAAGTCCAAAATATTCTTAGTCATAGGTGCATTGAGTAGGGGCTCAATGACACCGCAAAGACTAATACACAGCTACTGTTCTCATATATGGGGTGTTGATCTCGATTACTACACAGTGTAGTGACACTTAAAAGTAGTGTGTAGGTGGCCTCAATTAGAGAATGAGTGTCACTGAATTGATCGCTAAAAGAACACTATGGAATTACGTCAATGTGATTCTTTTATATGATAGTGGGCCTTGATCCTTTGACTTGAGGTTGCCACAGTATCTTATGTGTAGAACATTTATACTTTAGTGTGTGTCCAAGTACAGCAGCTTAAGCTATACACCGGCACCAATCCTTTATGGATAGATATTGCACTGAAGATAGATGAGACCATAAAGAAATTTAGTCACCTCTATAAGGAGGAGAACATTCTATGTGTCTTTAATATAGAACCAGCATCAGAAAACCCTTGCCGAGGTATGATGTAATCAGAGGTTCTTATGTCACTACAGAGCTAATCTCATTTAAGACGGATACATATGATTGGCAGCTGATTTAGAGTTTGACTGAATATCCACCTCTAAGCTCATTCGCGGATGTTAGAAAGGAACAAGGATTATGGCATGGTAACTATGTATATAGAGGTTTATATGAATTTGAATTCATACTCACACAGAGGTGGTCATGGGCATGTTGCTAGCGCTTAACCTGATCAGTGGACTAAATAAATAGTGTGGTTGACTAATTATTTTGTAATTGGTGAATTAACTAATGTTTATTCACTACTGGGCGTGGTACTGAACCTAATGGGTCACATGCAAATGAGAACGCGCGAAAACCGAATTTTTTTATATCGCCAGGGGCTAAGTTTGCCAAAGCTGTTTTGGTGGCCGAACGTTTTGCAAATTCACGATGGTTCTGTTTTGCGCAATAATGATTTATGGATTTATTGCGTTTAATGCATGAATCTTTCGATTTCCTCGCAGGCGCGTAACCGCCGGCGTTACCGGGACGGTTTCGCGGAGGCGGCCGGGGACGTGGCGAAGGTGAATCGCTGCTGCACAGCTTTTATATTCTCGTTTTCGTCGGCCACTCCGGGCGGCGATGCTTTTCCTGATTCTTCTCCGATCTCACTCACGGTTTGCGTTCATGGGTGGCGATTGCGAGTTTGTTGGCGGCGTCGTCACGTCTTCAGCAAGTCCGAGTCGGCGTCGACGAATGAATATGTCTTCGTGGACATTTCGAACACGCGAGTTGAAAGTGACCGGCGCCGAGTTTCGAGCTTCGTCTGTTTCAGGCTGCAAGCTGTTGACACGACACCCAAAAAGGTCAGCAAGCAACTTCGGCGTTGTTCCGGCGTCAAGCTACGACGTTAGTTCGGCGGGACGACGACGAAGGTCCTTGACGGCGAGTCGGCAGCAGGTTGGCAGCGAGCTCGGTCGACTGCTCTTTTTTAACGAGGGAGATGACACTGTAGCACGCGGGTTTCGTTAACCTTAACAGGCCGACGGCCCAAATCAAGTTATTAATCGATTTAATTCGATTAAATCGATTTCGGTTTCGCGTTCGTCTCCGCGTGGATCACTGTTAGAGGCCGGGTACGTTCGCGGCTTGATTCATCGGAACCTAATCTACTCGTGACGACGACTGCACGATTTTTCTTCTGGAGTTCATATTACACGAGTCCAAGGTAATCCGATAATCTCGTAAAACGCGATTAGTAGCATAATAGGACCGAATAAATTAATTAGATTAATTTATTTTATCATGCGTTTTAAGATGTGTTTTTATCATGTATATTCGATATGCATGTGTGTACGATTATTTTAGTATACCAATGGGATCCTGTTTCGGATTTTATGGGCATTGTTGTAAAAATTTTAAATTTCCGCTGTACATGCTGATGTATTGATTTATCCCGTAACCCAACAGCCTTTTCATTTGCAATTCAACAAGTTTTTCCATTCACGTAATTATATGAACCTGAAGCACTGAAAATTTTGATATGTCAATGGATTTGCTCTTAACTTTCTTCTCTGGTTAGTCTCATATGTTAGTACATATGCCACACGATGCCGAAATGTTTGGAGACATATCGAGCTGTGTGATAGTGGAGAATATTAAGAATTCTGACCCATAATATGAAAACACAAGAATCTCGCAGGCGCAATTTGAGCATCCACAATCTGAAACAAAATTTGTGACTCACAACCATAGTCCAACTGAGAAAAACTTCATTCAGGATAGGTACCTTAACTATATTTAACAGAAAACATAACCAGTACATGCTCTAATTGATGAGAGGATAATCACTAACATAGAGCGAAATTTCATACATACTGATGTTGTCCAAACCATTTTTCATCTCTGTCATGCTAAATGGTGTGTGGTCAGTTCAATTGAGGTGAAAATGTCCTAGACAATCTCTTGGCAATCTCCTGCAAAAATGGGTAGGAGGAATAAAACAAGAAAAAGAGGACGCGATTTCCATATAACCATATAAAACTTAAAGAAAATTACTATCCACCCCCCCTCAAACTATAAAACTTACTAATCAACCCCTCCCCCATCACATCTCCATCACATCAACCATCATTACCAATTTCAACTGCATTCGGACAAAAATACCCCTAGCTATTTGGATACCGAGGTCACCTATTTAGAAGCATTTTTTGAAAAAATTTTGAACATGAAAGTTGTAGATCTCGGCAAAAAACTTTCAACATGAAAGTTGTAGATCTCGTCGAGATCTACAACTTTTATGTTAAAAGTTTTTCCAAAAAATACTTCTAAATAGGTGTTTTCGATATCCGAACTGATAATACATACGAGGATATTTTCGTCCGAAATTTTTTGAAACAGTAAATGGGGGGCCTATAAGTAATAGGGGGGCTGATCAGTGAAAATGAAAGTATAGGGGGGCTGATAAGTAAATCTCCCTAAAACTTATCAAATGGCATAGTAAACATAAACACAAGCAACTATGTAACAGCAAAAGTGAGGATAACAACCATTGCAGGTAATTTGTCGCTAGGGTTTAGATATTATGAACTTTAAAATCATAGCCACCGAATGCTGAAAAGCACAAACAAGAGCCCAAAAAGAAAAAACAATTATAATAAAATAAAATAAAAAATAGTTGCCGTGATTTAAGGTGCCGGGCGTGCCACGCTAACTGCAGCCCGGCACGTGCCGGATCTGCCAAGATCCATGCACAGCGTGTGAATGACCTTTTTTAAAATTTTTAATTTTCAGTTATTTTTTATTTTTCTCTTGTTCGATAGGTTAATCCGATATTAACGACCATGACATCCGATACCTAATTAAAAATTGTCAATTATACCATTTTTAGTATAGTACATCTCATATCTTTTCATATTGCGAATATTTTAAATGCTGCCACAACATAACTCCTTTTTTAATTTTTAAATTTTGTTTTAATTTTTTATTTTAATAACACTATAACTTATTACCGAAACTCGGCTTGGTACAAAAAGTCATCAAATTTTATGCATACATCTTTAACAATACGAACCATCACCATTTAGGTATGCTCTTAACTAGATCGATATGGCCTTATAACACGAAAATGGGGCAATCCAGAAGAAGAAACTCACTCCTCCCAAGATCTAATGATTGAAGCAATAAGCATCATCCAAGCTGTTTACCAACCTAAGTAAATCGCTAGAACATGGATTGACATGTTTAACATTAAAAAGATTAAAGTCTTTAATACTAACCCAAAAAAAAGTCTTGACTTGCATCTACTAACAGCCTGGACACACCCTACCAATATTAAAAGAGGATATTTCTATTTTGAGATAACGAGGCGAAAAAGGTATCAGAATCCGACCCCACAGGGCATGAAATGACACGTGATGGTTCTTGAGCCGCGCCCGCATCAGTTCCTCAAACCATGGGTGTCCTTTCAGCCTTATGTTGGCAGCTTACAGCCGTTAAAATGGGAAAACACCAACTAAGTCAGATTAAAGATAGAAAAAAGGAATAAACAGAAAAATAGAGGCAAAATCGATTAAAACAATAAATAAAAAGAGGAGGAACATCCTAACCAAAGAAGTTTCAACACCGGCTTCAATAGCTAGAAAGATAACATCATAGTCAAGATTTATCTTCTGCAGAGCATTTTTGATGTGTGACAGATGCAGAGATTAGAATTGGATAATATTTGCATAAAAAGATTTTCATGGAAGTTCTAGCAGTAGCAAAATGACTTTCAATCAATGTGTTTCCCGCTAAATAGAAATAACAATAGGCATACGAATAAGACAAAGCATCTCAAATAAACCTGCATTAATGCACATGTGCCTAAACAAGCATGCAGGATAAATTATCCATGTAATGGTTTGTTCAAAAGGCGATTTTGGATTGATACACATTAAGGAAGTATATGATGAATGCTAAGCGAAAATTGACCAGCCAAACTTCTAAGGGCACCATCAGATAAAGATAATGAAAAAAAATATTTCCAGCAACAATAGTAAAACAAATTGAATATGTGGACAAACAAGTAAAGAAAGTCTCTAGATCTTTAGTTTCCTGTCAAATTACGAACCTCAAATAGTTGATTGATGTTATCAGCTGTCTTTGCAGAAGTCTCTATAAAGAACATGCCATTGTTTTCTGCGTGCTCTATGGCATCCTTCAAGAGAGGAAAGGGTCGCAGTGAAAGCATAGCAAGATGAAATTTTCAGCAAGCTAAACTAATCCAAGAACTTCTACCTAGCTCAGTAGATGTCAAACTAAATCAGTTACATACTTGTGCAAGAACAGTTCGGTTTTCATGAAGATCAGCTTTGTTTCCAACCAAAGCCATGACAATATCAGGACTTCCATGCTTTTGCAGTTCCTGTTAAATTTAAAAGGTCATGTAGCTTAGCAGAAGTATGTTGACAAATGCAAAAAGTAGAGAAAGATCAACAGTACATTCCATATGTTGTAAATCATATCTTTCACAACGTGCTGAGATAGCTTAGATTATGGCAATTAACTCAACATTACATGAGATGCAAAACATTGGTATTTGTTACTTCCAAATTACTTGTTACAGAGCAAGTTATCATAGTGTTTCAGCGAGCATGTCAAAATTAACCAAATCAAAGATTGTATGGAGAGAGAGAGAGAGAGACAGAGAGAGAGAGCGATAACAAATTTCCTAATAGTGGCAAGGGATCATGAAATACTGACCTTATATTGACTGTTTTAACTGCGATTGACCTGTTTTTGAGCAGCATTCTAAGCTATTGTGCAAGGTCAACCTTAAAAGTTATATATTTTGTAATCACCCACTTCAAGAAATATCCTTACAAGAACTAGTAGGTCGTTAAGACTATTTCGAATACAATACCCAGATTGTGAATAGCTAAACCATACTCTAAACTACAGATAACTCAACATTGTTAGATATATTGTATGTAAAAAATTAAGGATAGTAACAACTCATTAGTGTTGAAGCGTTTTAGCAAAATACTCTTAAGTATACCCTTGAAATACTAATACTTGCAGCTAGAAATGAACTGCATTAACAAATAACTAAATACATGCAGCTACAATAGAAACCCAGAAAAAGCATTGTGTTCAGGAGCACCTTAACCCAGTATTGTGCTTTGTTAAATGACTCTTGACTTGTTATGTCATAAACCACAACTGCAACAGCTGCCCCTCGGTAGTACAGTGGCGCCAAAGCTGCATACCTAAGTAATGTCAAGAACATTAATCATATACAAAATATTTAGAATTCTTTCCCTTGTGAGCTAACAATAAAATTTGTGAAGTGATAAACGTACATTAAAACCACCAAATTAAAAAAGCTACCTTTCCTGGCCAGCAGTATCCCAAATTTCAAATCTAACAGTTGTTGCATCTTGTAAGGAAATAGTTTGGGATAAGAATGATGCACCAACTGTTACCTACTACCAAGCGAGAAGCAATGCACCAAAAGATATCATGTCAGATAAAACCTTTCAGATTCCAAAGTAGCATAATGTTTAAGATTCTTATTCCCCTGACTGCAATAGATAAGTCCACTAAAAGGACAAACAAACCTTGGACGTTGGATCAAATTGACCACGAACAAAACGAAGAACAATACAGCTTTTACCAACACCTGAATCTCCCAACAAAACCAACTGTAAACAAAGAGAAAAGATATTGATATAGGTACAGATTACAATCACAGATGTCTCGGTGCATTTACATGGCATGAACATAACAATGATATTAACTTGAAATGGTTATAAACTTATACCTTTTGAATAATCAAAGTTTACCCATCTTTCCTTACTTAAGAAAAGTGGTTAAGCTTGTTTGTTTGAAAGAGAGAGAGAGAGTTTGGGGCTTTTTTTTTTTTTTTTTTTTTGGGGGGGGGGGGGGGTCATTTTTTTTTTTAAAGAGAGATAATGTTAAGCATATTAGCAAACCAATTCGTGTATTGTCTACTTTATTTTGTGACTACAAACAATGAGACAAATATGAACATTTGCAGGCCAGGATAGCATCCCAGACTACTGATTGAGTAATACCATAGATTCAGCTATTAAAAGCATATGTTTCAGAAACAAATGCATACCTTCACACGTAAGCTTTTAGGGTCACAGGAAACAGAGCTTTCAGTCTTCAAATTGCTGAATCGTTCTACATTCCTAGCTGAGCCTGTTACTAAGACAATAGAAACTTAACATGCATATTTTCAAACTTTAAACTCCATTCAAAATTAATTAAGAATGATATCAGAACTGTAACATTCACATGAACCTTCTAAGGTTTACTTATAAACAATACGTGGCATGCTAGAGCTAATCGGAATACAAGTCCAACATAATCATTATGCTTAAAGAAGAAAAAGGAGAGCACCAAGAGCCAAATGTCAGCCGCAGACCACTATTGTAACAATTAACCATATAGTTGGCTAAAATACAACATCTGCCTACATCTTATTTTGTGTACATACCATGTGCTAGATAATAGGTAAAGATCATAATATAAAAAAAACTGTTTATGCAGCAAATATGATATAAAGTGATAGATATAACTGGAAGTTCATAGGATACAAATTAGATGTCGTCAACAAACATTGCATGGAATCACCTTAAAATGATTTCATTGACGACTCATGTTCTTTATCCAAAAGTAATACTATACTATGTCGAAAATCTATGACTGTGTAAATTATTGAATAATACAGCAAATTCAGGGATATAGCAGCCATTACAAAGCAACTCAGAGGCAACTCCATGCTACAAATATATCAAAACAAGCAAATAACCCTATATGATTACAGCTGGATAAATACCAAGTAAGAATGAGAAAGGGAAATCAAAGCGGGAAAGTAAGAAGCCATAATTGAGGAGAAGTGGGGGCAAACCTACCGGGCGAGGAGTAGGAGCAGCCCATCGCCTCGACCGGAAAGAAACAATATTTTGATTAGAATGATGGCCAGCACGCAGGTGGGAGGGAGAAACGGATGCGGGATAGCGTGGTTTTTTCCCCTTTTTTTTTTCTTTAGAGGAAGTCGTGCACCACTTAGCTCAAACTCAAATCAATTAGTTTAGCTTCAACTCGAATTCAAGCTCAAAATAAAGAGCTTCAGAGACTGACGAACTCGGCTTGATTCAGAAAAATCTAAAGCTCAAACTTAACTCGAGCTCGGCTCAAATGTATTAATTGAACTGAGCTCGGCTTAATTGTATCAACTAAATCGAGTTCGAGTCGAACTGGAACTCGAATTAGAGTAATTCTATTGTAAAATAAAAAAAATAAAAAAAAGAACTTAATAAAAGAGGAAACTTCATTTAGGGTCGCGATCTCATGATGATTAGCTCGACCCATTTAATTGCTCGAGCTTGAATCTAATGTGGTCGAGCAAAGCAAGGTTTGAACACGAGCAGTGCTTAAATAAGTTTGAGCTTTCCCGCAACTTTTCATGTTTGATGCCAATTCGGAGAGCCGCCATGATCAAAGACGCATCAGTCTTTTGTATTTTATTTTAGCTTTTGCCTCATTGAACCATTTGAAACATACCTAAAGAGACCCATTTTCTTCCCGCCTCATAGAAAGTAAAATTTAATAATCGCTATACAGTAATTTATCTTGTTGAGTTTACTATAAAGGAAGAGAAAAGTTGCTCGAAATTATTAATGCATCTTGGTTGGAGATTGCGAGACCATAACTTTCATTGCATCGAACAATGTCCCTTAAGATTAAGCAGTATATCTCGCAACATGCAACTCTCGATCTTCTTCGCCATCAAATGACACATCTTTGCAATTCAAAGTCAACAATTTGGAGTTTCTAAGATCACCTTGGAGAACGGCAATCTTCATCGTTGCCGTCAATGGATGGGTTGCGATTTATAGAACGAACAGAATTTGCTACATACGAGTCCAATTCCGGGTTTTCATTCATTGACCAGATTTTCTGCTCATCGTGGTGGAGTAATAGGATCTGGACTGAAATGAACAGTCATAGGACCGATATAGGTTGTGTTAAGTCCCTTTGTTTGATCAGGGAACTTCAGTACAAACAAGTTAATAAGTAATGGCCCCGTTAGCGAGATCTACTTGAGTAGAATGCCCATCAGCCTTTGGTGCTTCTTGGTCGAGCGCTATTGTTCGCACATGATGTGCAAGCTACTCGGCCCACTACTTGTTTGCCAAGATTGTAAAAGACGATATAAATATGAAACTCTATCTGTATTGGTTTTAATATAGGACATTTTGCATTTTTATGTCCCCGCTAATTAAATTTGGTAACTTTTGTGCCCCCTAATTAGATTTGGTATTTGTGGATCCCTTTGTCATATGAAATGACAAAATTACTCTTAGCTTTTTATTTTAAACACGCGAATACTACGAACACTCACGAACACACATGAACACCTACGAACACCCATGAACACCTACGTCCATACCGTGATTGCACCGAGAGAGACTCTCAGCAGCCCATACGAGAATCACTGTTCACTTTGTGACGCCATAGCTCAACAGAGCCCGGCATGCACTTAGAAAATTTTTTGGGTGTAACAATTATATCAAGTGACTCCATATAACGGTCCAAAAATAATCTATTTAGAAGAATTTTAAAAAAAAATCAATATTTGTAGATTTAAACGAAATTTTTCAAAACAATACTTCTAAAAAAAATATTTTGAGACTTCAAAATTTAACGGACTTAAAAATTATTTTAAAATCCGTTAAACTCGTTATTCTATAGAATCCCAAAACACCTATTTAAAAATATTTTCTTGAAAAACTTTTAAAAATAAAGGTTGTAATTCTCATCAAAATCTATAAGTTTCATTTAAAAAAAAAAAAATCCAAAAAATGATCATTAAATTGTTTTCTTTTGTTATTTAAATACGAGGGAGAAATATATGACGACGTGGCGTAAACGTTTTATTGTAGAATTTTTCATATGCTATTTCAATACTGTTACTTTCTAAAATGAAGCACTTGATGCAATGTTTGAAATCTCACTTAACTTCCTCGTATAAAATTTTATGTTCTCTGTAATAACAATCTGTATGCCATAATGAGACGGACATAAAAGTAATCAACCAACAATATCATATAAGCATATACACTCAGCTGTACACAATCCTAATCCTAGCCTGCAGCAAGTCAAGAAGACGAAAGAGAAGGGGGGGCTGAATCTTTAACAAGCTGAACAAATGAAGATGCATTCAAGGTTGTCACGAGCATTACATTGCGACTTTTCACAATTCTGGTTAATGGTTCTCCAAAAAACACTGGTGTGCCAAGAGCAAAAAATTGACTACTCTCTCTCCAAAGGCTACAAGGGATATGCCTGTCAGTGGGTAAAAAAAACACCAGTTGAGAACACCTTCAAAAGATAAAATAAGCATGGAAATAGGACTAATACCAACAGAAAGGGTAACATGAGAGAATCTGCCAAAAGATGGCGAATATATTTTCATCAGAAAAGAAAAAAGAATAGCTTCAATCATCAATAAAAAAACCAAAAACATATACACCACTATACCTATATTTATAGGTTAAGCCTACAACCAACAGGTCTACAGCAAGCAGACCTGTCTACTGAACTAGGACTCTTATACCAAAATTACGACCAAACGAAACTGTAATACTCTGACCTCCTCTCAATAGTAGAACTCCTAATTGCTATCTTTCACCAGATCACTTCAACGAGAATGATGACATCAAATACAAAAATCATCACTGTTAGATTATGTTCAGATAGATGGAAGTGACAAAACTTAAGCAGCACTTCATCTGATCAACTAGCCGACAGCATCTAGTGAGGAAAAGACTGAGACGTTGTTATTGTTGTAGTCGTCCTATCGAGCATGATCAGAAAGTGATTAGATTATGTAAACTAGATTTAGCTATTTACATTGTTCACTTTACACTGCAATAATATTTAAGAGCTCATAGACCAATAGAATGGAGATTGATCTGGAGAAAGGATGGGAGTGATTAGTTAGAATGGCTATTATAACAAGATTCCTTGCATGGTTGAAAACTGCAATTGTGCATTTACCAGATGTTTACTAACAAAGCAATCAGAACAGTGAACATGGACCATGAATCAAAAAGTTAAGATTCCAATGGCCAAAGTTAAAAACAATACTCAAGCAATAATAGGCAAAATATAACTTATTAGTGGTCCAAAGTTATGAGACATCACATAACATCAGTGGGAAAACATGTAAACATTGGAGAATCAAAAGAGAACAAAGTCACCAGAAAATAAAGCGAAGGAACTGGAAATGGTCATAGCTTTTGGTGTGCACCTGAAATTGAACTTAATGGAAAGTGCCAAGGTAGATGAGTTGGTTGTCTAATTCCCCACAAGAATCCTCGTCAGTTTTCCAATAGATAAAGTTAGTTTTTCACTTTATAAATATTCTTGCTTAACTGACTGTTGTTCCAAAATGTTCAGCCAAAAATTCATCAAGCAAACCATAATTCGGTACGTCATTGCCATTTGAGCTGTCCGACGGCAAGTTGTGAATGCAACGAAGAATATGTTGAACATCACGACATAATCTGTTGCAATAATAACAAAAAGTTAGAACGATAACCAAATTTCAAAGCAGATACATGCAAAAGAAGAATGACCACAGAAAAAGAAGTAGACCTGTTCTTAGCTTGGGGACTGCTAATTTCTATATTCGAAAACGCTTCTGCAATATGCGAATGAAACATTTGAACCACTTGTCTGCATGAAAAATGCATTGATAAATTAAATTACATGTAGACAAGGATCTCAGTATGATTATCATAGATGAAACTTTTATGTTCAGCGAAACATTCTATCCATGAAATAAAGGACTTTCAACTTAAGGTAAAAAGAAGGCAAAATTGCATTTTCCCCTAAATACCTAAAGAAAGATTGCATCCCTATACCTATAATCTCCTACATGTACACAAGGATACGAATTTGATATCATAAATGATATTTATATGTTCAACTGACAATTACATTCCATTTATAAATCAGTTCCAAAAATAGTTTGGGGGTGAACCCAGCGACGGACTGATAGGAGCCCACCCACCTAGCGCACTGCTAAGAGCCCACCCTTCCCAGCGCACTGACGTCGGTCCGAATCCTGGCAAAGCAAGGACGGGAACGTCCTCCACGAGTTAGTGCATAAGTACACATGTAACACATCCCCCCTTCCTCGGGAGCATGGTTTGACGTTTCGGTCAGCACGCTTTGTGCCGACCGAGACGTCGCGGCACCCGACCGAGACGTCTCGGTGCCGCCACTTGGCAGCACCGAAACGGCCGAAACGGCTGTTTTCGGCAGTTTCGGCCCATGCCTACCGTTTCGGTAGGCATGGTGTGTTTGTGCCGACGTGCCGACCGTTTCGGTCGGCACGGTCGGCACACTTTTTATTTTTTTTTTTATTTTTATTTTTTTAAATGAGTATCATCATGGTTATTCGTAAAATAGGTGAGTGTATTATGTTCAAACAATACACGAGATAAATTTACATGCTTTAGGTTTCGTTGATCCATTTTATCAACTACTACGACACTCAATATGGTAATAATTTATGTAAAATGTGCTTTAAGTTTTGACAAATGAATGAGACTCCTTGTTATTTAATTTTCATTACCATTTATATAGTAAATCTTATAAAAAAAATTTTTTAATAATTGTACGATTCGGCATGGTCGGCACGTCTCGGGATCTGAGTTTACCGAAACTCGAAACGGCACGGCACGGTAAACCTTGCTCCGGAGTGCTTCGCGACTGGGTTCACCTTTTCTTCCAAAACTAGTTTCAACTTATGATAGAAATGATGTTTACTTCTCAACATACATCAAACAAAATCAAATCAGAGGAGCCAGAGAAAATTAATACCTGAGACAATCTCACATATCCTATACCTATAATCTCCTATATGTACACAAGGATATGATATGAATGTGATATCATAATGAATTTATATGTTAAACATTATCACATTTCACTATGAATGAATTTCAAAAAGAGTTTCAAATAATGATAAAAAGGCGGCAAAATTGACATTTCTCCTAAACATAATCAATCGAATCAAAATCGGAGGACCCAGAAAAAGTTTAACTGCTAGACAGATCTAGCATGCTCTATATCTAAAATCTCTTATATGAATAGGATTGAGTGCATTTATTAGGGAACCTTTCCTTCCTGGCAGCATAACTTACCAAAGCAAGTTTTAAGTCTAATCTGAACCAAACCTGCCTTTAACAATTAACACAGATATTTGAAGACCACTAACCACCTATCCTGTGACAACTGCTTTGCATCCATTCACACCAAGCTGGAAGAGCACTAGCACTCAACTTCATTCTCCAATAACAACCTGAATATGGGCACCCATATACTTTTCGCCTTTGTGGAATATATCTTATAGAAAAAGTTCAGGATAGACGAAAGAAACCTTCTGTGACTTCATACAAAGTAAAGCAAAAGGCACTAATAGGAATATTCCTTGCAATACTCACAGCTCTTCGAAAGAATAACAGTGCTAAAATAAAATAATATCCCTCAGATCAAGCAGGGTGTGTCGAATAAAAAACGAAAAATAAGAGGTGTAAAAAGATCATAATGCAAAGGTTCAGCTTTCTAAAAGTTAATCTAAAAATGGTACTTTCTTACTGTTCTTTCAACATTATGTACATCTTCAGAGGGAAAAAAGAAGCAAATCTGGCAGGGTGCAGAAGATGATGTTAGAAGAGTGACCTTCCACAGCAGCTTAGAAATTCTTTAAAAGTTACCTTTGTCATTAATTGTGGCATGTTACATACGATATTTGAATTTTCATATCACTTATCCATTTTGGTTTACAATCGCATTTGGCTTCAAGAATTCAGAAACTTTATTGTAATATCATCTATGAGTCCATACGCTAAATTTTTTTTTTCTTCCACAAATCCTCAAACTAAGAAACAGGAAACCGCAATAATGCAAGCTCAAATTGTGCACCTAAAAGACAATGACACTAAAAAGCAACTCTTACAATATGTACACAAGAAGCAAGAGTTGCCAAGCCGAATTTCAGTAAATCCAAAACTCAAGAAGTGCTGACAGAGCCGATCATGCCGTGCCAAACAAATATTTTTAAAATACTAAAATCATTTAAGCAATAACAAAAAAGATTAATGAAGCACTAAATACACAAGGCTCAATTAAATAGCAAAAATATATAGTACATAATTCACTGCCACATAAACTGTCGATATAGCTGATAGAAGAGATCTTAAAAACCAAAGCAAAAAAAAGGTGCTAACACAACTCGACCTTGCCGACGGGCATGAACGGCACGGCCGGCTCGGTCGGCACGGGTAGCACAGGCGGCACGGGTAGCACAGTACATGCTGGATCCGAATCCGGATCCAGCACGTACTGGGCAACACCGAACGTGCAGCCCGGCATGTAACATCATGAAAAGAAGCATAAAGGCTTCACCTGAATATTGCTCGAACATCAGTCTCAAGTAGCGTCTGAGACAAAGCACGATGAAGAAAGGAGACTTCCTGAAAAGAGAGAGGAGTCCAATCAATACTAGAGGACAAAAAGTGCCTGTTTCAAACACGCCACATCCTAAAAGTATATACAAATTGTAAATTTACTTGTATGTATTTTAATCATCATAAAATCATTAGGTAATGTTACAATGTGCATCAATAAAAAAAATTCTTCATATATCAAAATAAAATAAAATAAAAACAAATACAAGACACCATGGCTTGGTTGAAATTTAATATGATGTCTTAAGTGATATGAAATATGAATGAATGCTTTTGAGTACTATATCTTCGAAGGATATGCATTACATGCGAGAATAAGCAAATCATACTAAACCTTGGTGACAGATCGCGCAAACGGGCTCGGTTCATGATCATTCTCCTCTGGTGCATTCCAACCTTCAACAATTGCTGGCAACTTGCGAAGGTTAGCCAACAATCTTTCCCTCATTATCTGAACCAATTTTGTATGTATCTCATCTCTATGGATCTTATAATCCTGTTACAAGTAACAAAAGGATCAACATGTGAGGCTTGAGTAAACAATCAAATAAAACGGAAAAGGGGTGTCAGCAATAACGACCACATTGATTCGTTCAGAAAATATTTTATAAAAACACTTAATAGATTTGCATAAGTTAAAAATTAAAGAAAAATTTCTTTAAGATTATAAGAAAAATAAATGGTGCTATCAGCTAGTACTTGTGGGCATCGGCAAAGGGAAGGGCTAGTACCGATCGGTATCAGGTCATACCAGATAGTGGCAATTTTGCAAACTATATACAGAGCATAGTTGAAGGAATGAAAAACAATATGTATTTGTTTTTGGAGAGTTTACATGTGGTTGTAGGAAGGGAAAATACTTCTAGAGATACATACACAAAATTATGAATTCAGAGCATCTAATTTCTCCCCAACTCATATCTGTAGCAATGTTGTTAAAGGCGCAAAGCACACCGGGGCACAACTAGGGTCTTAGAGCCTAGATGCAAGGCGCAAAGCGAGACGCAAACTACATAGAAGCAATAAATTGATATGCATTGGCATCTGTTAAGTTGATTTATCAATTAATTTGTTAAGTCCACATGTCGAAAATAGCTACTGATAAGATAATGCAACCGATAATACACTTCTGTAATGCATGTCTAAAAAGTTATAATTTAAGAGAATACAACGTTTTAGTGTACGCTACATTAGTGTCTGTGAACTAATACAGAAGTCTCTAGATGGTTAGCTGCGACGTGTAAGTTTGTGACCACATATAAGTGCAACAAGTTATAGATCTAGTGAATACTAATATTTAGTTTGGAAGGAATTAAAGGAGCAGGCAGCAGCGTGGAAAATTTTCTCTCTTCTCTTACTCTCTTACTCACAAGCATATACGTGTCTTTCATTCTCCCCTAATCGGATTACGGTGAACTGAAAAAAACATTGTTACCGGTAATTACGAATTCCAGTGAACCTATTTTCTCTTTTCTTTCTTTTTTTGCAGCTGCCGCTGGCTTAGGATTTAAAAAGGCGCTTGGACAATCTTGGGCGCAAGTGCACAAGGCGCGCGCGCCTTTTGAACGTGAGCCCATCTTGACCTAGGCACGCCTTTGACAACTATGATCCATAGACACTAAAAATGAATAACAGTGCATTGACATTTGTTGGGCACCATAGGAAAATAGTATATGGTTCTCTGTTATTGAACAGAAAAAATAATTCCCCAAGGCTCCACCATTGTGAAACACATAGCATGAAGTAAATATAGTCATGATAGCAAAGTGGCGAGGAATAAGCAAATCTACAATACCTGTGCTACTTTATCTAACTCAGCCAGCAGTAGTCCTTTTCGAGACTCCGGAATGTTAAGAAAGAGAACTCGCCGAATGTCTGTGTTCAGACAAAAGCACACAATGACAGAATGTTCACAATCACAAAATGTATGTATCTCGAGCTTACTCATGTATGTAACTTAGAGTATATATACTAACATCACATCCAAATCTTGGATTCCAAAAAAAGCAGAAAACTAGAACAAATATATTGTGTGCAAACATAGCTTTGTTACTGTTATCTTTATTGCATAATACTAGATACTAGGTCTATTAGCATATGAAATACATCTTAGCCATGTTTACAATCCATAAAGAAAAGTAATGTCATCAATGATGTATAACTAGAGAAGAAAGCAAATGAAGTTATTCGATTAGGGTCTGGAGCAGCAACAGGCGAGAAAAAATTAAGGATGTTTGTTATGTACCAGGATGAAGGGGATTCGAGTCACAAAGGAGACCCTGATCATGGGTTGAGTTCATAGTTGAGTCAACTTTAGAAGAGAACTATACGGTGAATATTTAGTAAGATATATTCGTATTAGGAGATGATATTATTTAGAGTTGTATTAGGAGTATTATTTAGAGAATATATATAGGATGGATATATGGTAGGAGTTATGATTAGGTAGGAATCTAGAGGATTAGTCTCTATAAACATATGATGTATCATTTATTTATGATCATGGAAGAAAATAGTTTATTTTAGATAATAATTTGCTGCATCTGTGCCGCCGACCGAAGCCGCCTAGCCAGTTCACAACACTTTGCTACTCATGCACAGGGAAATTGACATTCAGAGGTTCGTGAAAGTTATATGAATGACTGGGTAGCATTACATGAAAGAAGACGACTTTCACAAATATGAACTACTTAGCACTTCATCGTCTTAGTTATGTAGAGAGTATAAGCAACAACACATGACTATTAACTCCTACCCTGATGTGTTTTAAAAAGTAACTATTAGGTTTAACAGGTTTAACGTTTCTAGTAAAATGTCAAAGAATATGGCTTCAACCGCTCTTTTTCAAATTAACAAACAGCTTCACCGAATCAACATATGTATTCCATTTGTTCCTTTCACTTAAATTGATCCTTGATAATTCAAGATACATAAAGGATATCCACACCACAAATTTTTTTAAAATCTTAAAAGATGTCTTACCAAATGGCAAAAGTACAGCAAAAGTCCTTGAGTTTTCAACAAATGTGCTTCGATGCACTTCAACCTTCATAGGTCCATTTCATGCCCCCAACTCTTAGAAATTGCGATCTACCCTTCCGTCTGATTTTGCTGGTAAATTACTAAGGGTGGTGGCTTAGCTAATATTACACCCATATGTCTTTTTAATTTATCGTTTATATGGAAGCATTTGAAGGGCTTTTTATGCTATTTTTAAACTAAATTATTTTTTGTCATCTATAACTTAGTAATCGATTATTTACAATATTAATGGGCTTGCAATATATTAATAATTCATAATTTATGATTTAAATAATATGAAATTTATCTATTTTGAGTTTATTTGTTGAAGGTCGCCATAGAATGTTGTGCCAAATCTGTTTCTCCATCACTGATAAGACCATAGAGCACCAGCTGCGCTGAGCTGTTTGGAGATAACAAGCGCTTCCATTTAAATTTCTGCATAACTTGATGTCCTCACCAAGCAGTTTTAGAATCACCATCGTCATCCAACTCAACCGTCATACCCACGGAACTGGCGAGAATCTCCTCCAATTGCTGGAGTGGAGGCGAGAATCTCCTCCAACTGCTGGAGTGGAGGCGAGAAACTTCAGCCATGACAATCGCTCTCTTCGATCTCTTCTACGGTGATCATCTCTGATATCTAAAGTACCGCGAAAGAGAAATATGATGCAACCAGGAAGTAGAAAAACCCCAAAGAATTGCCAAAGATGTTTGCCAGTGATGAAGTCTGCGGAGGTGAAGATGTAGGTGGCAGAGAGAGGGATACGAAAGAATAGAAAAAGATAAAGTAACCAGCCTCTTAAATAACAAAAACGCCCCATTTACAAGCCGTCAAATATAATAATAACAATTATTATTATTAGTGTTATTGACATTACATGTGCCACATCAGCTAAATTTTTGCCATAACAACAATAAAGGCAAAACAAGATGTATGAACGAAAAGGGTACCTATGACCAATTTCAGAAGTTAAGAGGCCAGGAAATGCACCGCTAAAAGTTTTGGGGCACCGGCGCACATTTAACCAAAATTTAAAGGACCTCTGCCATTACTAAATACATGAAAAGAATGCATCCCAACCTACTAACAATGCTCCTCAATACAACAAACGAAAAACCAGTTAGAAAAAAAGATTAGTTTAGAGGGCATCCTTGTAAATCTATTAGGTGCATATAAGATAAATAGGGCAAATATATGACAAACAATTAGCTATCTTGTACAATATATGCATCTTTTAAATTTGGGTCAATTAACATCTTAGAGGAATCATACCACATCAATAAATGATCGGAGCAACAAACCTCAATTTACAAATATGAAACATCCAAAGTCCAAATACCTGGAATTATGACATAGATAAAGCTTATAATCTGGCTCGCTAATGCCAAGTGTTTAGAAGTGATTGACTTCAAACCAGATACCTGACAACCAAGATACAACATTATGACAAACTACATATGATGAAAAGTACAACAGCATAAAAAAGGCAAATATCAGAACCAAATGCAGTGCAAAGCAAAATGGTCTCATTTGTAGCAATAGATACAACTATGAATGTAATATCAATTCGAAGCATTATAAACATGCCTACCTGCATAGCTCCAGCACCAAGAACAAGCAGGCAACTTCTGCTATTGAAAAGCTTCAAAATTTCCACAACACGATGGACTACCTCAGATGACAATGTCGGAAGGCACTTAGCTATGTCAATATACTCTGATAGCATTTTCAAGAGAATTAAGCCACTGCAAATAAGTAGACTTTCACAAGGTTAGTATTTCTACATTATCATATATGCTACCATAGTGACCGGCACAATCGGTATGGGCAGTATAGTCAGCACAGCTTGACCACGCCGGCCGGCACGGTAGGCAGGGCGGCTCGGCACTGAGAAGTTTCCGGATCCTCACCGTCTAATTAATATACATACATATAAATATACATATCTTGAGCAATCTTGACTTTTCTCTAATTTTTGTCTCTTTTCTTAATCTTAATTTGTGCTTAATGGTGAATTGATTTGTTGATAATTTTTTATGTTTTAAGTGGAATTTTGTAGTAGTTGAGTGGAGTTGGTGGTATTATTGTGTCTTTGTTTTTGCTTTGATGTATATTAGCTTTATATGTATTTTCTCAACAAAAGCTTGACAATAGATTCTAATATCCGTCGCGTGTTTTGCAGGAAAGCGCGGTACATTTAGATTTTCTGGAATTTTCGTGTGGGTAAACTATACTATGTGTGAGTTGTTCCTTCATCAAAACCTTCCCTAAATTGATTTCTTTTTATTTGTTATATATGTATCAAAAGGCTTTTATATTGTACAGAATGTTAGGAGCTCTTATTTTCTTTCTTATTAGTCAATGTATCTAATATATTGCAAATAGGTCATTTTCTAATGCATATATCTGAATCTTAGGTTATTACTTTCTTTTTCTTTTAGAAACTCGCACTGATAATTGGTTAAATTATTATTTCACCATTGCTTACAAGTAAGCTTAAAAGTTGGCCCTTCTGAAGTATCTACCAACTAACTGAAAGCTACTCTTATGACATTAGTCCAGAACGGCTTCTTTTTATTTGCGTAAAACATTCATGGGTTATGAACCAATATAAAATGCTTCCAAGTGCAAATTGTGCTTGGAAGTTTTATTAAATTGGCAATTATGAAGTCCGTTTAGCTAACATAGTGAAGTTGAGTATATTTTATGTCTGATTGCAAGGTAGTCCATGAAGATGTGTGTGTGGGTCTATATATATATATATATATATATATATATATATATATATATATATATTTGTGCATGCAGTACATATATAAAGAAGTGTACTTAGAGATAACTTACCAGTTTACCATGTGGTAGCCTATGCCTCCATAAACAAGAGTTTTTGAAGTCAATCTTCCATGATCATTATGACTATGACCATCTTTATGGATAAGATTAGACTCGACCTTGTTATCTCCATTTATGTCAGCATTCTGCTGCGCTAAAGAATTCCCATTGTCAATTTCTTGAGACTCATTGCTTTTCTCTAATATTTCACTTGCATCAGCAGGGAGATCAACAGACGATAGTGAAGCAACAATTGCCTGAAATTCTTCAGGAACATCTACCGCAACCCATGTTTCTTGATCCAGTACTGCTTTGATTTTCGTCATCTGAGTAAGTAACACCAGCTTTTAGAAATTTGACAACATTAATGCACCAAATAGAGCTAAATGAACCAGCATTTATACAACCGAACAACCCAAAAAAAAAAAAAGCATGGCAAGCCACAAATGAGAAATAAAAAAATAAATAAAATAAACACATTGCTTACACGAGATTCGTGCTGAAAATCAACAAATGCTTTAGACTGAGATTGCAGAGTTCCCCTTATGCTATAACCTAACCTTCCACCAATCTGTAAAGATGGAGTTCATCTTAAATGGCTATTAGAGCTTGACATAGCACTATTGCAGAGAAACAGGATAATTAATAGTACCTTTTCTGTGGCGGTTATGAAATCCTGAGTTATATTATAGATGCTTAGAAACTCTTTAAGCCTTAACTTTGGATGAAGCAGAGCACGAACACCAAGAAGTTTAGCCCATCTTCCATGAGCGGCATCGCAAGCAGCAAACACAGCTTCCGTGTTTTCCCTCAATACATCAGCACTGTAATTATCTAACTTTATGAGTCCAAAATAAGTAATAAACAGCTAATAAAGATAATTTTGTAATGATGTAGAACACATATACTAAAAATACACCTAGCAAATTGCAACTTACAAACAAGTGAAAGATCCAAAAGGTGACAGTATTTAAGATAATCCTATTCCAACATATTACCAAAAATAAAATTGGTAAGGATGTACTTAAAATGTGACAAACTCAGGGGTAAAAATAATGGTATTCCTTATAAGAACATGTTATTAGGAACCAGAAAGCAACTAGGAACAAAAAATTACAAAAGCCAGAGCCACCTGTAGCTCTGTAACACAAGGTTGTAAGCAATCATACACATTAGAAAAAGATGAAAGCTAACTCGATAGATCTAGATATCAAAGATGAGAGTTTCATATTATGCCAAGGTGGCATTTAGTTCGGTTATCATAATGAATTGATATTAATTTGATTAATTTGCCAGAGAAATGTGAATGTAGATGAGTATGCCACGTTAACCAAGTACAATCACATCGAATATCTCATTTGATGAAAGATAATGACCACATAATTTTTACAATCAAATGCTCAATCGGAATAGGTGACAATGACGGTTGCAATTCTGGCTATCAAGGGCGACAACCCAAACCAAACTCTAGGTATTTGTGATAGAATGTAGCAAGCGAAATACTTATGATTACAATTAAATAAATATGATTTTTTTAACTATAATTAGAAACAAAAAAATAGAAGTTTAGGTCTGAGAAATTGATCCACTCTCACAATTATGAGCAAAACCAGTAATATAGGTGCTAACCGGAAATTCTGGGATGTATACGGACTTGAAGCGTCATTATTCTTTCCTTGAATCAGTAGGCTTTTGGGCATGTTTCTAGGCAATGCATATGGAATATGAGAAGCAAGCTGACCATCACTCTCTTCCACAACATCCGTTTCTGAATAAACTGTTATGCCACCAGAATCAGCTGTAAAACATCCATTGAGATTCCCCATTACCCACTCGATAACTCTTTTCACCTCCGCAGCTTGCAGTAAATGTGCCTGAACTCACTAAAAGATCACAAGTTACACGGCTGCAAACGCGAGAGAGAGACAGATGAATAGATGCACTGTATATCATGTTACACATTCAACTAAACCACGGGGCCAACAATGCAGGTGGTGATTACGTGGAGGTGGAAGCAGGACCGCACCAACTAAGGGTCTACACAAGGCGGCATAAGGAAAGGAGAAATTAATTCATAACCTTCTTAATTTAAGAGTTGCATTGCTTGGGATGTTTACCAAGTAGGGAGTTATGTTATTTTGGAAATATGTTTATTACGAAAAGAACAAGGAAGTAGGCATATATCCCATTAGGAGATTTTATAGCCACTCTGGGTAGGGCTCTATATTATTTAAGTTTGATTGTAACTCTTGAAAAAGGAGATTGAGGAACTAATTATTTGGTAAATCATTTACTTTGAGGGCGGGAGGTCTTCCTCTCATATTGTTTGCTCTGTAATTGCTCGGGTACCGTCTTCACTCTAACATATCCCCTACATAAAGAAAGAGATAGATAAAGTAGCATTGAGCAGTCTTCTTCAGTCATGACGTTGAAGCTCATCACCACGCTACAGTGGATGAAAATACAAGTCATGTAGAGCTTTTCCATTTTTCGTTTGACATAGTTGCCAATGTTTCCAAGGGAAAAGAGAGCCAAAAGGAAGACCTTCATTTTTATTCAAGTTGTAGAACTTGATTAACATGAAAAAACTTAGAAATTTTGCAGTGGTAGACACCGATTTCAATGACTTAGTTTAATAAGCACGCTTGAGACTTGGTAGGTTTTCCATTCACATGAAAAGTTTGCGCTCGAGGCAGTTTTGTCCTCTTTTTTCCATTAATATTTAGTATAACTAAGCTTGGGATAGAAAAGACATTTCTTAGCAAAAAGCATATAAGAAAGCAAATTGGGGGTTTTCGGCAAACTAAGCCCTGACCCAGTCGATCTTCAGTAGACCAACCCGTCCGCTGGTCAGGTTAAATCTCATTTGATCGGAATTGGATCTTATTGGGAGGTTTCAGTGCAAGATTAGTCTTGCCACAGGCCGGATTTCGGTAAAGCAATAAGATTGCGCTTTATTGCTAGACACATTCCACAATGCAAATGAGTATGGGAATGAGAAAGCACGAGATACTTTGGAAAAAGGGGGGAGGAGGCCGACCATTACACCTAGCAACAAGGTATTACCAGCAAATGTCAATGGTAGTCAAATCAGCTTACCTGTACAATCTTGAAAATGGCAACCAAAAGTTGAACAAAACTTTCAGAAGAAAGACTCCTCAACTTGCTTGCAAGAGATAGAGCTCCACCTGAGTCATTAGTTCCCAAAATTTAGGCAGTGAAGGTGGAAGAAAATCAAACGACAAAGAATACAAAATTAGAATCATAAAAAGCAAGTTTGAAACTAGACAGCAAAGTTATATGACATACCATCTGCATCAACTGCACGATCACCAGTAGTTACATCATTTTCCATTTGTCGTGTCATCAAAACCGGAAGCAACTCAGCAACTGTTGCCTTAATTGCAGCCTTCATTTCCGTAATAAGCGTATCACGGTATAATCTCAAAACAGCAGGAAGTTTAGACTGCAATGAAATTTCACAGGCACACAACAAGACTTCAACATTATCAAACTGCATTTTAGAAGAATGTACCAGAGAAGAAATAGTATTATTAATCACATTTAGCATAATGAAGCCAGAAATAAAATTGGAAGTTTGCTCACCATTTTCCTAGATAGAGGACCAACAGAAACAAGGCATTGTCAACAAAAAATATCAATTAAGGAATTTAACCTCAATACACGTACCCATTTAGAGCACGTACACTACTAAATATTAACCAATAAAAGACTGTATTATAATTGAAAGAGGAAAGCAAATGCATCACACTGTTGCAAAAGTATAAGAAGCCAACACTATATAACAAATACCAATCGGATAGTACACATTGAAAAGATGATATGGTAAAAGTAATAGGAATTGAGACTGACCATTCTTAATAAACCAATTATGAATGGAAGCAGGCGGTCTCTTAACAGTGAACTTTCATCATCATCTACTTTTGCCTGTATACCAGGAAAAAGAATTTTTGTCTTTGGTACACTAAAAAGTTCCAGTTGGATAATACAATAATAACATCAATGCACAGGAACTGAGCCAAAGAGCATAATACCTCAGCTTCTAACCCATTTATGATATTGTCTGTCCTTTTTTTTAACTTTGACATAATTGCAAAATCAACAGCCCGAGAATCATGTATAGCTGCACGCAAAAATTCTGCCGAAAGAATGCTGCGCAATGAATATTATCAGGTTACACACATGATATTGATCAAGCACCCAAAATTACTTGGTTATACATGTCTATCAGATACAACCCAGATGAAAAGCTACACTAATTCCTATACTGCAAAGTCATAACAATGACCATCAGCTTTAAGCCATCTATAACTGTAATCTGTATCAAGTACAAAAGCAATGGAAGCTATTACATGGAGATTCAAAAATCAGCCAAGTACTTTGCAGGCTAGGTAAGAGGGATAACAGCTAAGATAATCAGCATTTACTTGGAACCACGTAACCAAGGTTTTCCATGTGCCATGCTGAGCCGAGTTTCGGTAAACTCTAAACTCGAGACTTGCCGAGCGTGCCAACCCGTGCCAATAATAGAAAATTTTATTTAATATTTTATTTTGAAAAATGAAAAATAAAAGAAAATTTCTCTCTCTCTCTCTCTCTCTCTCTCTCTCTCTCTCTCTCTCTCTCTCTCTCTCTCTCTCTCTCTCTCTCTTCCACTCTTTAATTGTTTTTTCTATTTCTTTCTAGGCTCTCTCTCGCTCATCTGTTTCCCTCTGAGAGATTTTTTTTTTTTTAAAGAGAAAACATAAAGTGGCGGCGGCAAGGGCGATGGAGGTTATAAAGCAGCAAGGCGGTTGATGATTGGTACTACCGACAAAAAAGAAATAGATATGCAGTCCGTACCTACCGACATGGGGTCGGGCAGTGCCAATTCTTGCGGGCCCGGTATGTAAACAATGCACGTAACCATGCATGCGAATGACTATAGTACCTCTATGCAAGAAGGAATATTGCAAATCTGGGTGCCAAAAGTTGACCTGTTTATAGAATCCATGGATATAGCTATCTGCTCGCGAAGATGACGGAAACAATGAAGACCAGCAAGCTCATCTGAATCCTGTTTCATATGAGAACAAGATTGAATATGCATGATGTCTCATATTAAGAAATTCTATAGTTCAATGCATCAGGTTAAAAAATAAAACTTAAGGAAAAAAAAAAAACCTTCATCCATTGCATCTGCGCTAATTATCAGCCTTTAGATACACATGTGGAACATTAAATTTCACAGGCAACATAAATAAAAAACATGAGCTTAAAAAGATGCATATGCACATCTTAGGCATGCTTACATGCTCATTACAATTGAACAATAAATACATTAACTTTCACCAGTTTCTCATATATCACTTTTTTAATCACCAGAAGTCAGCAAATTAGAGAGGGCAAGTAAAGGTTAAACATAGGATATGACGCAGATGATTTAAGCCTGACCTCTGACCACCAAAAGTGAGTCACTGTTTAAAGTGCAAGTTCTCAACCATTTACTAAAGTAAAAAAGATAAATTAAACAGACAAAAAAAAACACATTACAAAGAAGATCATAATATAAATGTCGACATTTACCAGCAAATGTTGCAAGTCATCAATGACATCTAGAGCGCCACCACAGTCAGCAGCAGTCACAAGCTGCATGTCAGCAATCAAAGTACTGTTCAGGACCTTAATTTGCAAACAATTAAGCAAACAAAAAGGCACTATTGTAGATCTTGCAATGGTAAATTACATGAAGTGTTTTAGCAGCCACTTTTGCAGAGATAAAATCTTGCAAAAGTGATCATGAGTTTTAGCAGATACTAGAGAAATCCTTGTGCTATCTCCTTAATATACACAACTAAAATGAAAGAAAGCAAAAAGAATCTCCACAAATAGTAAATAGTTAAGGTCGGTCAAGAGTAAAGACCACCGGAAAATGCAGAAAACAACATTGACAGCTCAATGTCAGATACCATAGCCCTTTGTAAAGCAGGAGAGGTGTAGGCTGCCTAACTATCATCTTCATACTTCATAGCCCCTACAAAAAGCATGTCTTATGGGCTGCCTAATTATCACCTTCGATGCTAGCAGCTGCTATGCAAGATATGAAATGCATGCTGTTGTCATCTAGTCAAGCAAGAATCCATGCAATGAAAGAAGCAAAAGCATGCAACTTTACATGCTTGCCTAAGATGATATAGGAAGTTTGGGTTTAAAGTGTTAAGTTCCAACACCTTAAGTCCTTCTTGAGGCTCAGAATGATCTGTCAGTGCATCGAGCGGAAAGCTTCATTAGGTCAATTAAGCTCTTAATCTAAACTGAAGTTTAAGGACTATTCTATAGTGCACGGATGCCATTCGAGAACACGAGCGAATAAGTCAAGGAGACCCCACCTACAAGCTATAAGCTAGAGTGGCGAAACATTACCAACCAATACTTTTAATCCATTGGACACCACAACCCAAATACCATATTCAATTCATTAACTAATACCAGAGAGTACATTATCATAAGCGTAGAATGGGAAAATGAGTAACTTCATCTATTTGAAAGATCCCTTCTTTGACAAATGAAAAACCAATTTGCAATCCCACACAAAGTTCAATAACATCATACAATATAGTAGATAATTAACGAGAAACTAATATTACACCTGACATCTCCAAAGGTATGTTTAAGTAAAATCTTCATGAAATAGCAAAGTAGGTAGCCAATCAAGGTTCAAGAAATCTGACATAATATTAGCTCTAGACAAGCCAGCAAAAGTTAAATTCCTCCAAAAGACTAAAGGTAAGTACCCGAATTGCACTCATACCATACCTAAGTTGATAGTATCATCCATTTAAACTAGAGACTGTCAGTTGCCACAGCATATCAATTATCTACTAAGATTATGGCACAAGGCATTTATCCGTGAAAAGAATGTCCTGAGTATATTAGATGAAAGCTACCAGCTTCAATGTGGAGACCGCCTGATTGACGTACAGTATAACCGCGAGCTTCTGCTGCAAGGAAACCAAATTGCCCCTTGTATCATTGAGCTCTTGCACCTGCTTAGCGGACCCCACGATATTAGTCGTGAGAACCTTGACAGTCTCTCTGAGCTGCCTTATTCTCGAACAAGCTGTTGTAATCTCGCTATCCAACCCCTGTAAACGCCCCTGCGCTTCGAAGAACGAGTCCGAACGCAAGGCAATCTCTCTCACCAAGTGCATTTCCACCACGTCCAAGTACTGCGCTAGGCGCTCTTGCAGCTCCACATTCTCCTCGGGATCAGGACTGAAGGGACACGCGGAACGGAAAGTCTCACCTTCTTCTAGGGCGAAGTCTTCTTTGAAGAACAGAGAAGGAACTTCACGGAGGCAGGCGACAAGGGCTTCACCGGGTCCCGCGGAGCCGTCGGCGTCAGAGAGCAGAGCTTCTTTGGCAGCGTGTGAGCGGACGTCTTCAAAGCGTGAGAATGAGTCGGCGATGGAGGTTAGATAAGATGAGAAGTCGGCGCACGTAACGTCGGGGACGCCGGGAGCAGTAGCAGGGAGAGGGGAGAAGGAGGAGAAGTCGGCGGCGGCGGCGGCGGAGGTGGGTCCGGTGGGCCACCAGAGAGACCAGGAGGTGGAGGCGGAGGGGTTGTTGAGGACGGAGGAGAGGGATTGGGTGACGGCGGCGGAGGCAGTGGAGGAAGGGGAATCAGTGGAGGCGGAGGAGGAGCTGCGGCGGAAAGACGAGGGGCGCAGCTGCGCGTCCATGGAGTAACGGCGTCGACGGCGGCGGAGGAGGAGCTAGCAGTGCAGGTGGTGATGGCAAAGCATTTCGGTATTTTGAGATCGGATCCCGATCTGCAGGGGACTCAGATCTACAAGCGGGAAGAAGTGCAAAACTTCTTTTTACTATTGTTTTTAGGTTATCTTCCTTGCAATTTTCAATAGGTACATTTTTTCAAACACAGCTATAAGTGAACCGTGATTAAGAATAACTTTTGAATATCATATAAGTGAACCGTGAATATTATTTTCGGGACAGCTATACGTGTGTGTGTGTCCCGAAAATAATATTCATGGTTCACATATATAATATTCAAAAGTTATTTTTGAATTGTATATATATATATATATATATATATATATATATATATATATGTCATATCTTTTTATATGTTTTTTTATGAAAATTCAGAAAAATCTATCTTGCACTATAACGGGTGAAACTAAAACTCGTGAATTATGGTTGATAAGTCATCCACCACTACGGCGCAATTTATAGAGCACTCTTTTTGTATTCCTAGTCCGATCACATGTCAAACTGCATTTGTTGTTTCTTTTCTTTTGATCTTTCTAATCAATTAAAAAGAGTACATTTAATAATTGAAATGCTATCCGGTCAAGCCTGTTTGTGAAAATTTGTACTTATTTTCGCCATGGAGCTTATTGGACCAAATCTTTCAAAAGTCTCAATATGTCTTGCCAAATAAAAGATACCAATTATTACGCCAAACTACAAATATAACGCTAGGTCCTCTATTTTACTTTCTCAATCATTGTTAAGTATTACAAAATCGGACTAGACAAACCAATTTACCTTAACCAGTAAAATCGGCTACATTTGGGGTCTGGTTTGGTAAATTACATAGAACTGTTTAGCGGTCCAACTTCCTAGAAATGGATAAACCGATGGACTAATGAGGGCGAAAAATCCATTTTCAACATGACATTAGTTTGGACCCATCATTTTGATCACAATGGCCTACTCTAAAACCCAAATCTTCTTCGCAATTCTCCTTCTTATATCCATAAGATCTATCTGTATCTTGTTCCTCTCTAAATTTGGAAAATTTCGAGACTACTACCATTTCTTTTCAATTAATTTTCATATTTTATTCAATAATATTCATTATACTAGAAATTTCTACATCATATGGAAGCTATTGCTAGTATTCTAAATGAAAGGTTACAATTCAACAATAAGCAAACTTTCATGGTTTGGTTTTGGTATATCAACATAACAGCAAAACCAATTTACATGTAATTGGATAAATGATTGATTTATTAATTAACGATTCCAGCATTTGCGTGCGAATGTGTCATGAACTTCGTCGCAAAACAGCAAGACACCTTTCATAACAACTCAGACATAATACGTGGCTATTCCTTTTGAAAAAAAAATATAAACTCAAGTTACTACTAGTTTGAGCCTACTCTATTTAAACTCCTTTTTATTCCTTTGGATTTAGGACACTCCCTAGAGGGAGGAAGACTTGGATAAGCTCAATATGCGTAAACGCATATGTAAACTATTCAATTAAATTCTGCGCATCCAACAAGTGATAATAAATGTAAAGGCAAAAGCAAAGCAATATGAGACCAGATTTATAATGGTTCTGTCAAACCCGACTTACGTCACCAAGGACATTCCACTAATTGATTAAGTCGTTTACACCTCACTTTTTTTTCGAACTAAGTAATAACCGTAATCCTTACTTTTTCACGACTAAGCAAGCAACCCATAAAGTTTTTTTTTTTATGACAAGGAGAGCCACTTTTACAACCATTCTCTCAAGAATACAACCAAATATCTCAAGGTACAATCTCTCATACGAATCACTACTTAGTGGTAAGAGATATAAGGTTAGCTAGTTTTTCTTGAATTATCGGTCGACTATTTCTGATTATCGATCAACCATGGGGTAACAGCTAGTTCTTGTGATCCAGGAGGATCTTCTTCATCGTGGTGTTAGCTTCTTCCGCGCACAATGCGCGTGTCAAAGTCCTCGCACAACCGAGGCATCCAAGTTCAGCCGCCCAAGGCTACAAAATACCCTCGCCGGGTCAAGTTCGCGCCAAAGTAGCGCACAAGTTCAATCAAGCCAACCAAGGCTTAGTTTTTGTCCACTCAAGGACATTTTCTTCGAGCCACACCCGAAGACGAAGTACAGGCCAACCCCTACACCGAAGATGCTCCAGCAACATCAACAAACCAGCAAGAAAACCGAGAAGAATTCAGCCAATTCAAGGCGTTTGTTCGACACACGAAACATTCAAGGAAGTTCGGCTACATCCAAGCCAACTCAAGGCTGCCCAAGGCCCACAAAGTCAGTCCATTCAAGGACCAATCCAGCCCCTGACCGAGCTACAAAAGGCCAGCAACAAGTGTCCAAGGCACCCACGCCAAACAAAGCGCACGTCGCCCGTAGTACACGCAAGAAGAAGAGGCTCAAAAAGCCAAGACGAAGAGAGGGAGGTCCGAGCGAACCCAAAGCCTTCTCGAAGTCCGTGCCACCTCAAAATGGCCGTACCAAGTCATGCATCACATCAGGATGCAAAGAGAAATCAAAATGCCCAAGGGCGCCCGTGCGCGCCTGTGCTCACTCGGGCGCGGGCGCGCGGCCACAGCCGCTAAGCGGAAAAAGTCCAATCTTGCTGTAATTTAGTTAGTTTCTTGTAATTAGCTTAATTACATGTGTCCCCTAAGTGTTTAGGTGTCCCATAAGGTGTTAAAAGTTTCTAGAGCTTACACCAAGTGTCATTAGGAGATAATTTGTCATTTATCTTTTAATGATGTAAATTTTAGAAGAGTTTCTAGTGTTTAATGAGTCATCTAGGACATAGTGTCCTTTCATTTGGGTCTTGTAAAAGCCTTTAAAATGCTATGTTTCAGTGGTAAAAAAAAGAGGGGAAATAATTCATCTTTTTTTTCATTTAATATTTCTATCATTTTTAGATTCTCTTCAATGTAGCTCAAGTCCAGAGCCTACTCCTTTAGTTTTCTACGCCGAGCAATGGGAAAATCAACATATGCTCACTGTTTTGGGCGTAGAAAACTAGAGGAGGGAGGCCAAACACCGAGCCAAGCCAATTCATAGCTTCGGCTCTTGTCCCAAAGACTTCATCCCGAGCACTTCATAAAATTCAGCTCATCCCGAAGCACAACTTCTCTTCTCCCCATTTTCAGCTCCTAAGTCGAGCCCAAATCATCTAGTCAAGCCGAGCCACTTTCAATCAGCTCTTGCCGAAGCACAAAGTTTTCCCTCAAACAAGCATAATTCGTCCAAACTCTTACGCGAGCACGAAGCCAAGCAACGCCAATGCTTGGAACGCCTATCTTCTACCCATGCAACATCCGAGTGAAGGAGTGTTCGTGCGGACGCAGTATGTGATCGTTGTTCGAGATGCTCCGGGACCCGGATCATATTTGGTATCAGAGCAGCCAAGTTCCTCGGCCTTCGTGGGGGAGGAAGCTGAAGCAACAATGAAGACATTGGAGAGGATCGCCGGCCTTGCCTTGAGGGGATTCACCTACGCGAGCCGAGCTAGAGAATCACCTTTGTTTTTGTTTTTGTCATTTCAGATTTTGAAGTTCTGAAATTTTGGGAGAAGAAGGCGTATTTTCAGAGAAGGAGAAAAAGAATTTCGGCAGCGCAACATCACGCGCTTAGCCCAGCCACATCATGGCGCATCAAGCAACGCGAGGCCAACCTTGCAAGTCCAAACTAGTCGGTTGCCGGAGCAATCCCGAAGTAAAGGGGAAGTTTGGATCCAGAGGATCTTTCTCATCGTGGTGTTAGCTTCTTCGCGCACAATGCGCCGTGTCAAAAAAGTCCTCGCACAAACCGAGGCATCCAAGTTCAGCCGCCCAAGGCTACAAAATACCCTCGCGAGTCAATTTCGCGCCAAAGTAGCGCACAAGTTCAATCAAGCCAAACAAGGCTTTAGTTTTGTCTATCAAGGACAATTTTCTTCGAAGCCAACCGAAGACGATAGTACAGGCCAACCCTACCACCGAAGATGCTCCAGCAACATCAAACAAACCAGCAAGAAAACCGAGAGAATTCAGCCAAATTCAAGGCTGTTTGCGTCGACACACGACATCAAGGAAGTTCGGCTACATCCAACCAACTCAAGCTGCCCAAGGCCCACAAAGTCAGTCCATTCAAGGACCACAAATCCAGCCCTGGCGAGCCCTACAAAAAGGCATGCAACCAAGTGTCAAGGCACCCCACGCAAACAAACGCACGTCGCGCGTAGTACACGTCAAGAAGAAGAGGTTCAAAGCCAAGACGAAGAGAGGGAGGTCCGAGCGAGCCCAAAGCCTTCTCGAAGTCCGTGCCACCTCAAAATGGCGGTATCAAGTCATGCATCACATCAGGACGCAAAGAGAAATCAAAATGCCCAAGGGCGCCCGTGCGCGCTTGTGCTCACTCGAGCGCGCTCGGCGCGCGCCCGGGCGCGGCGCGCGGCCACAGCGCCTAAGCGCGAGAAAAGTCCAATCTTGCTGTAATTAAGTTAGTTTCTTATAATTAGCTTAATTACATGTGTCCCCTAAGTGTTTAGGTGTCACATAAGGTGTCAAAAGCTTCTAGAGCTTACACCAAGTGTCATTAGGAGGTAATTTGTCATTTATCTCTTAATAATGTAATTAGAAGAGTCTTCTAGTGTTTAATGAGTCATTAGGACATGTGTCCTTCATTTGGAGTCTTGTAAAGCCTTTTAAAGGCTATGTTTTCAGTTGTTAAAAAAAAAGGAGAAAGAGGAAATAAGTTCATCTTTCTATCATTTTAGATTTTCTCTTCCATGTAGCTCAAGTCCGGAGCTACTCCTCTAGTTTTCTACGCCGAGCAATGGAAAAATCAACCTATGCTCACTGTTTTGGGGCCGTAGAAAACTAGAGGAGGAGGCCAACACCGAGTCAAGCCAATCATAGCTTCGGCTCGGTCCCAAAGACTCATCCCGAGCACAACTTCTCTTCTCTCCATTTTCAGCTCCTAGCCGAGTTAAATCATCGAGCTCAAGCCGAGCCACTTTCAATTTCAGCTCTTGCCGAGCACAAAGCGTCCGCTCAAACCAAGCATAATTCGTCCAAACTCTTACGCGAGCACGAAGCCAAGCAACGCCAACGCTTGGAACGCCTATCTTCTACCCATGCAACATCCGAGAAGGAGTGTTTTCGTGCGACGAGTATGGGATCGTTGTTCGAGGATGCTCCGACCCGGATCATCTTGTGTAATATCGGTGTTGCAACTTCTCTAATTGGTATTCAAGTATTTTTGTAAGTGTAAGAACCATAGGAAATAAAACTAACTCAACCCCTATAAATGAATTTCTCTCCAATGATCACTATCGGATAGTTTTTTGTAAATTATCAGTTGACTGTTTCTAATTGTAGGTCAACCAAAATTTAGACGTAACGGCTAGTCCCGGTGAAATATCGGCGTTGAAACTTCTCCAATGTGTGCTCAAGTACTTTTTCAAGTGTAAAAAGCATACGAAAAAAAAAAAAAAAACTCAACCCCTATAAATATATATTTCTCCATTGCTTACTAACTGCAACTTTTTAGTGAATTATCAGTCAACCGTTTTTAATTATCGAATGACCAAGATTTTTTGCATAACTGCTAGTTCCTGTGAAATATCAGTTGAGCGAGACCTAGTTCTCTTTGTTTTTTCGAGAAGAATGAGCAAAACCTAATTTTCGTCTAGATAATATAGTGCATACAGAGAGCTGTTTCGGTTGACCGAAAATGCTTGCTGTAATATTATGTGACTTAGAGGACAACATATTAACTAATGATTTTAGACTTCAAATTATTTTATCTTTTGAGCTTAACTTAGAATCATGATTTTGAGTACTAGAAAGTATATTTTCATACTTATAAAAATATAACAAAAATTAAACGGTGAGTTTCGGAGAGCCACCGTCTTCGTAAAAATCCACTTCAAGCTTTATATGATTCCAATGTGTTTCCTTCATCTCTTAACCATTCTCTGGGCTTCATGATCACATCCAGTTTGCTCCTTAAGAGAAGTTGCTTGTTTGTATCGATTTGCTCTTCGGTCCATTAAGTCAACACTATAACTTATAACAATTAAAGCAAACTTATTAATAATATTTTGACTAAATTATTATCATCAAAATCACTCAAGCTACAAAAATTCCGGACTACTTAGAGCTAGCATATATTTCGAGTGGACATCTATTATTTTCTTGTGGATCTTGGATTCTATTAGGATCATTATATTTCATCCCCTTAAGAACCGCGTATCAATAGTTGTAATCAAACTGTCACTTGGCAGCTGTTCTAGGAGCCCGAATTTACACCAATTGGTGGCTTCTCTGAGGGTCAGAATCAAATCACTTGGCGACTGTTCTTGACGGCTTTGGTTGTGCGTTAAGCCTAGCCTGCAACACTTCATATAAAATTAAATTTATTTAAATTCCGAAATTATGTGATATTTTAGCCGTGATGGTTTCAAGAAAATATTGTTCAATGATTTGGTATTTTTTGATAAATATATGAATTATTCTATTAAGTTATGAATTTTGCAAAATAGGACTAGCCTATTCAAAGTAGCTGGAAGTGAGAATTTTTCACTTACTACAAATTCTAGATCTTGATACATTGACTCTATGATAATATATTTGGATGGGAGGTCAACTTATGCTATGTAGTTATCTTGAGGGCCTGAAATTACCAAGAATGCTTAGGGATTAAGTTGTTAGAATAAAGGATAGAGAGAGAAAGATTTCTCCCCCCCCCCCCCCCGACGCCATTCTCTTTTTTGTTTCTCTCTTTCTCCCATGTCATTGACCGCATTCGCTGCCGGCACTAGATCGCAAGGCTACGGCCGATCGTGCCACTGCCATCGGTGCTTGATTAGGTGGCATGTGCTTGATCACGCCGGTCCCCGTACTCACCCTCTTCTACGTTCTATCGTCGATATTTCGCCTCCAACCTCGGCGATCTTGTTGTCACCTACGATGATCTGTGTCTTGGTTGAGCTCGCCATCGGTGCAATTTTCTCTCTCCCTCTCTTTTCTTGAGTTGTACATGCCGCCGGCCAACAGCCTCCAGCAAGATCTGCCTGCATGTAATTGAACTCTACTTATGTACGTAGTAACATCAAGTGTTGTGATTGTGACGAAACTAGGGTTTATGACTTGTAAGTACGAGGAAAATCAAGGATTCAGATAGGATGCCGGTAAGTCAAGCCGTTGATTCTGGTTGAATTAGAGATGTTTGTGATGCTGAGTAATTTAGGTATACTATGCGAAATATCCGTGAATGATGTTACTCAGTTTCATCCTTCGTTTACATGATCCTTCGTTTACATGATAAATTATGTGGTAAATGAATTATCATGGATTATCAATCATGAAATATTAGTTAGGTGATATAATAAATTTGGAGAATATATATATATATATATATATATATATATATATATATATAATATATATATATATATAATATATAATATATACTTGTCAAGTGGATCTAAGAATAAATTCGCAAGGTGAGTTGTGTACCGTTGGATCGAACATCTTGATTGTGATCCAACGATCAAGATCGCATCTTCTAAGATATGATCAGGATCGTTTATATGATCTGGACCGATGACCACGATTAAGATGTTTGATCTAACGTTCATGCCTCCCTTATGTTGATCGGGAAATGGTCACCCAATCACTGTTTAAATACTAAGTCTCCCTTTGAGCTTGAGTCACCCAAGGTTCAAAAATACCAGTGCTTGACTAGATCAAAACCAATCAACACGGTTGAGTTCGAAATGAGTCTAAAATAGAAATGAGTCTAAAATAGAGTTGAAAATAGACCCCGTCACACGACTGGCCAAATTATCGATCGACAGATTCCTCAATTCGGTCGACCGATGCTACAAAAAATGCTCTCGGCTTGGCATGGTTGTACAGGTTTCGGTCAACCAATTCCATGTATCGATAGACCGATACCAAACAGAAACTCATAAATAGAAGTAAATACAAATGCAAAGCTCACAGTTTGCACTCAAAAGGCCAATCATAGTAGCACACAAAGCACGTGGCAAGTTCAAGCCTAACTAGGAAGGACCATATGTTGTCGAGAAGGCATATGATAGAAGTGCATATCAACTGGTCAATTATGATGGTACAAGACCGATGCCTCCAATTAATGGTCGCTTCTTGAATAAATGCTATTTTTGAAAAAGAAAAAAAAAAGAGGTGTAGGACGCGTTATACACCAATAAAGCGGGTAAAATATGAGAGAGCAAGTTTTAGCCTCTTCAACAGTTTTCTTTTCTGTCATGAGAGAGCAAGTACATCTGACATGAGAGAGCAAATATATCTGACACTTTACCATGATATTTTCTTCTCTCTTGGAGATCAAGTATGAGCCTCTTCAACAGTTTTCTTTTCTGTCATGAGAGAGCAAGCTCGAGATGTCTCAAGTTGCTATATATATTTCGTAATATCAATTACAACATTCACCCAGGCAGAAAACCTGGTCCATGGGAGAACATGTAGAAGAGAATCTGTAGTATCTTTAAATTCTATAGCTCAAAGTCGAGTGTTGTTCTTTAATAATTGTGCTATCCTGTTAAACACTCCTAGGGCCACGTATTCAAGCATGGATTGTGGCGTGAAGACTTTGAAAGTAAAAGATATCTCCTCACCCTCTGTTTCACTAGATGTCAGTTTTCAGTGCCTTAACTAAAACAAAAAGAAAGTGTTACTACAAAGACGAAGAATATAATAAGGAAAAAATAAAATGAGGGCAACTCACGATTGCGTAAAGCATTAATTGGATTCGTATCCATATAAGAAGCTATCTCAATCAAAGTGCAATCATCACTTTTGATTCAGGAGGATCTTGGGTCAACGCAGACATGGCACGACTTGGATGCGGTGTATCTTAGCCAAGCATGGGTGCGGGTTGTTGACAACCTTCCTCCGTAGGGGGGAATGGATTGGAGTCGCCACCTAGATATTTAATGGAAATCTAGGAAACCGGGATAAGGCACATTGAGATTCTAAGGCTCGTTCGTCGTTTACGTGTGGGGAAGACGGAACACCCCCACAGCGCCCCTCAAAAGAGAGTACTCTATAAGTGATTAAACATAATTTTGAATTTATTTTTGCACGAATTTTGTTATGTATAGATATATCATCTTTTTTATTTACCAATACGAAAAAAGAGAACAAGTGTACACCTATTTCTCATTTTAATATTTGATAAATACATTTAAATAATGGAATTTACGATATTGGACCAGTATACACCGATCTTATGTTCGTACTTTTCTATTATTTAAATGGAATTTGTCTTCCTCCAGTACGTACAATAGATGTGAAAAGTAGTATACACCACTTCTTTACAACTACCATTCGTAGATGAATTTCTCGTTCATATAAACCAAGGAAAATGAAAACAGCGGTATACACCGCTGTTCTAATCCTCAATTTATATGACCGAGTGAGACTAATCTCAAATAACGATATATTTATAGACATTATTTAATAAATGAATAAATAAATGTACTATAAATGTGTTGTGTGTGCTCAGCGTCGGAGGGTGAATGTTAATGTGGTGAAAATATTATTTTATTAGTGTTGGGCTCAGCGCGTTTCCGTTTCCTCTTCATCGCCCAAGAAGGTCAATTTTTATGAAAATAATTAGAAAATAGAAGTATACACCTCTATTTTCTAATAATAAATTGAGTTACAAGTGTACACCTATAACTCATTTTTTAAAAAAAATATAATTTTTTTTTTTTGTGAGATTTGGGTTTAAAACGTTGCGTTAAGCTTAAAATAATACATAATTGGAAGTATACACCTCCAAATATGCATTTGGATTACAAGTATACACCTATAATCCATCAAAATTGATTTAAAATTGATTTAAAACGAATTTAAATGAATTTGGGCCTTAAACGGGCTAGACCGGACCAAGTTGGTCCGGCCCACACCGTAACGACTGAGCCAGACGCGCGGGGCTAAGCCCCGCGCGCGCCCAACTGGGCTCGTGACCGACTCAGCCGGTTACGACCGGCTGAGCCGGTCGCAATTTTTATTTACGCGCTTAAAACGCGGATCGGGCGTAGCGGGTCGCGGGTCGCGGGTTTGAGCGAGAATCCGACCCGATTGATCGTCTTCAACCCGTTTGCATTCTACAGTACCTGCGAATTCGGTTTTAATCGATTTCGGCTCCGCCGGCGGCGCTCGTTCGCCGCCGGCGGCGAACCAGAGGCCCCCCCTGGGGTTTTCAAGTGTCCTGAGTGCGTTGGAGAGGTCAAAATCATGTTTCGTCGTGTGTATAGAGAGATATGGCGTGATGCAATTTCGGTTTATTATTTTGATTTTTGATTTTCGCCACCGCCGCTCGTCGGCGGCGAAGCCGCGGTATCTTCCTGTATTCTAGAACATGTAGAGAAGGTTTTAAGATATTTACCTTGAAGTTTAAATGTGAATCGAGTTGTTAAGGTTTTGGATGCTTTGAATGCGTTCGACCGGAGCTCGGCGCAGCGGCGGAGGTTCTGACCGGCGGCGGCGTTGTTGTCACCGGAGTCTAGAGATGTCGCTGTAGGCGTTTGCTCCGCCGGAAATGGATTCGGATGGTGATGTGTGTGTATTCTCCCGACCCTCTCTCTCCTTCTCACTCTCTTACTCTCTCTCTCTCTCTCTCTCTCTCTCTCTCTCTCTTCTCTCTTCTCTCTCCTCTCTCTCTGTGCCTCTCTCTCTAACACCCTCTCTCTCTCTCTTTTTCTCTCCCAAAGAAAATCCTCCCCCCTCAAATAATTTCCTCTCCATATATATAGATAGTCAACAACCGTAATCTCCCCCTCTATTTTTGGATCTCAACTACACCCACTTGCATACATTACAAGAAAAATCCTCATGTTTGCTATTTTGCAACAATGATCCC
>MJHO01000338.1:0-17074 GCA_002076135.1 Xerophyta viscosa | reverse complement strand
TTCTGAGCTAGTTCTATATTAAAGACACATAGAATGTTCTCCTACTTACTAGGAGGTGACAAATTCTTTATTGGTTCTCATCTATCTTCATGTGCAAATGTCTATACCCAGATGGTACCCGTGTATAGCTAAGCTGCCGTACTTGGATACACAATAAAGTATAAATGTTCTACACATAAGATGCTATGGCAACCTCAAGTCAAAGGATCAAGGCACAACTATCACAGAAAAGAATCACCATTGACTAATTACATTAGTGTTCTTTCAGCGAGTCAATTCAGTGAACTCATTATCTAATGAGCACCTACACACTTACTTCAGTGTCAACTACACTTGTAGTAATGAGATCACTACTCTCATCATATAAGACAGTAAGCTGTGTATTAGTATTTGCGGTGCCATTGAGCCCCTACTCAATGCACCTATGACTAAGAATATTTGGACATAGGTTTATAAGATGTTAGGTCTCATTATCATGATCTACTATCATAATCCTAAATCTATTTTTCTTGTCTACGGGGTTTATTACATGCATTCATAAACACACACAATAAAATGACGATGCGATAAATAGGAATAACCATAATTAAACAAATAAAAAAACAAAATATGTTTATAATAAAGTGTGTCTTTGCCAATATATCAAATATAATTGGCTTTTAGGGCATCTACTCTTTCAACCACATAGCCAAGAAATTTTCCGGAGGAAACTCCAAAGGAACACTTATCCGGGTTGAGGCGTATTATGTAGTACCTCATTACGTCGAATGCTTCTTGGAGATGTCGGGGGTGATCTTCTCGGTTTTTGCTTTTGACGAGAAGGTCGTCTACATAGGCTTTCATGGTGTTTCCTAAGAGCGGTTTGAAACCAGTATCTATGAATCTCTAGAAAGTTGCCCCTGCGTTTATCAATCCGAATGGTATAACGGTGTAACAAAATGTTCCTACGTCAGTAATGAAGGTCGTTTTCTCTTCATCTCCGGGGTGCATCTTGATTTGATTATAACCAGAAAACGCATCTATAAAGCTTAGCATTCCGTGCCATGCCGTCGAGTCTACCAGTTTATCTATTTGTGGAAGCGGGTAACAATTCTTCGGACAAGTTTTGTTGAGATCAGTGAAGTCGATACACATTCTCCATTTACCGTTGGACTTTTTAACTAGTACAACGTTGGAAAGCCATTCCGGGTATTGGACTTCCCTGATGAAGCCAGCGTTTAGGAGCTTTTCGACTTCGTCTTTGGTGGCTCTGGCTCTTTCAAAGGCGAAAGATTGTTTCTTTTGCTTGACCGGCTTTGCGTCGGGTCTGACGCTGAGCTTGTGCGTGATAACACTGGGATCAATCCCTAGCATGTTGGACGGAGTCCACGCGAATATGTCAGCGTTATCTTGGAGGCACTCTTTTAATATCTCGTGTTCTTCGGGATTGAGGGTGGAACCGAGAAAGAGTATTTTTTCATCATTAGAGTCTCATCGCACTGGGATCGTAACGGTTGCTTCTGCAGGAGAGGCACTGGTTCTTCGTGTCTCGCTTGGATCTCTGAGATAAAGGGGACCGTCGATGGGCAACGTTTCTTTCTTCAGGGAGTCCTGATGGAGCCGTCGTGCAGTGTGTTGTGTCGCCTCGTAGCGTGTAGATTCCGACTTTTATCCTGAATTACATTTTTAAATGTGGAATTGAAACGACAGCCATGAATTTTCAGATTCCAGGTCTTCCGAAGATCACTTTGTATACCGAGGGGATTTGCACTACCACAAACGAGACTATTGTCGTTCTTAGCCAAGGCGCTTCTCCAATTGTGACGCGAAGGTAAGTGGCACCCAAGGGCGTCGTAGAAAAGCCGTTAAACCCGACCAATTCAGAATAGACCGGTCACAGCTCAGATTCGGGGATGCCCATCTTGGCGAAGCAATCGTAGAACATAATGTCCGCTTTACTTCCCGTGTGGATCATCACATGGTGTACCCTCATGAAATTGATAATCATGGACGATACCAGGGCGTCGGTGTGCGATGTTATCACCCTGTCAAAGTCGTTGTTGTCGAAGATAATAAGTTCGGATCCCTCCGGATCTGTTGGGTTATCTTGTGTATGAAGGTGGTAACAATCTCCACTCTTTCGCTTCCTTCCTCGCTTCCTTCCTCGGGAGGTTTCTCCGTCGATATCGCCGGATATGAAGTTGATTTCTCCGTAATGTATTTGGTGTGCCGGCTCTGACTGTCTTTCGGGTGCCGGCAATGGTGGGTGAGGTGGAGGATCATCTCGCCTTGGGGCTTGGTTACCTCTTCGTGGGAGAAATTCGTGGAGTTCACCTCGTCTTATTTTTTCTTCTAGATAGTCGCAAAGTTGGCGACAGTTCTTGATCCGAATCCCCAAGGGATGTCTAAGGAACTCGGTGTAATTAGATCTAGAGGGGCTAGGAGGAATGGCCGAATGAGAGGGAGTAAGATTTGGTGTGGCCGAATTACCACTTTGTTTTTCTTTGCTTGTATTAATAGAAAACATCACAAAGCCTAACTTCTATTACAGCAATTAAAACATTAAAAGCAAATACAATAACTACTTAGTGGGGATGCCTAGAGCCACCCCTTAGCCTTCCGCACGCCCCTGCTTGTTCTGCCTTGCGCCGCGGCTGCGCCGCTGGCCTTCGCGCCGCGCCAGAAAGCCCCGCTGGCCTTTTCACGCGCAGCTAGCCGCGTCCACTGGTCTTACCGCGCGCCCCGCGCGTGCCCGCTGGCCTTCCGCGCCCGCCCTGTGGCCTTCGCGTCCTCCAGGCGCCTAGGGCGTGCCTGTGGGGCGCCACGTGCCAGCGCCCATGCCTAACTGCGTCCATACATGCCGCGCCCTTGCCGCATCCATGCCGCGCCTATGCCACGCCCATGCCGCGCCTTGGCAGAACCTTGGCCGCACCTTTGCCGCGCCTATGTCGCCCATGTCGTGCCCATGCGCGCCCATGCTGTGCCCATGCCACACTAGGTCGCGCACCTGGGTTTTGACCCAAGATCCACCTGGATCAGTTCTCGGTGAAGTGTCCGTGCGATTCGTGAAAGTCACAATATTTTCCCTCGTTTCTTTTCTTCGGTGGGGTTCTTATAGGAGGCGGCCTTGCCATTTGTTCTTTGGTCTCCAGTATGTGTAAGATTTCTTTTCGTGGAACGGACAAAGAGGTATACTCCGCGAATCTTGTGTTATATATTGGCTTTTGGTTGACTTGAGGAGCTCGGCCATCGTTCGGATTTTTTCTCTTTTTCTGGCCTTCGTGATTGGGGTTATTCCCGGCCAAACCCGTATTTTTCTAAAAGATTCGAGGGCATAGAACCTCTTAAATACTTGTATAAGAGATCCCCAAAACCTCAAAAATATTTTTAATTATCATTTAAATATTATTTAGTTGTGCCATACAGAGCAGTTTTCGGTCGACCGGTATTAGGTTTCGGTCGACCGAAACCTGTATGTATCCACCCGTTCTTTAGAACTATCGGTCGACTGAAAGGTGGATCGGTCGACCGATCATACCAGTAGCAGCAAAAATAGTTTTTAGAAATGAGAAATTCAATGCCTCGATTCGCGTATTTCCACCGGATCTTGGAAATCGACCAACACGTACCCATATCATCGCAAAGAACACGTGGCGAGTAACTTCCAGCAATCCGAAAACCTTCGAGCACGGAGTTATCCTCAAAAACACATTTTTACCAAATACGGTAAAACTAAAGCTAACACTTCAAATTTTGAATAAGCTTCAACCAATCCATCCAATAGCATGCACAACTTAATATAGAAGTATATCACACATGTCACCATTTCCAACTCATTTTTAAGAGCTCAAAACCATATTTTTCAACAAATCCACACTTTTGGTATACAAATAACAAACTTTATAAAACTTGTTCCAAAATACAAGTGTTTCAAACAATTTTCATGACTATAGCTATTAGAGTCTAAACTTCCACATTTTAAGTTTATACTACTAATAGCTTCCCAAATCCGAAATACAAACGGTGTAGGTCAATGCTTCGGTTTTGTAACTTATAATACTATGTGAATAACAAAATGAGCTACAAGACTAAGGTACAAAATGTGGTATCTACAAGTCTAGGTCACCCAAAAGATACTTCTATCCACCTTTCTTTCTCGAGGCACCTACGCCGGTCCTTTGCCCTTATCGCTTCGGAATCTGAAAAAGGGACAACAGGAGGGGTGAGTCCTAAATACACTCAGTGGCGGCACGTTGCGACCTCCCCTGGTGCACCAACGCGACACCGACACAAACACACAATCAACAAGTAAAGCAATATAGCTTAACCAACAATCATGAGTCACTATGTGAATATCATCAATGACATTAAACCATACAAACATGGTGTATGAACATAAGAAGCAGCTATCTCGAATTACGTAAGTCAACCCAAACAATGTCTTATGGCATCTTTGGTTGTAGGTGACATTCTAATCCCCAACGGATTGTCAATATTATGTTATGTAAACAGTTCTGGCAAGGCTGGCCCTTGAGTAGCGCAAGCCCTAGTCCCTAGGACACCTACACCCAGTCCCATCGAACCTCGGGAGCTAACCCAGTCGGACACGTCCACACAAATACCAAGTGTTGGGTCAACGTCGACGTATCGATTCCGACGACACTTGTTTCTATAAACACCACCACAACAGTGAAGGCGACCCACAGCGCTTATTGGGGGATACTAGGTTTTATGCCGTATGCTACCTAAGCCTCGCACTCGCAGCCACCAACCTCGGCCAACTGGTGATCGGAACCGGCGCTCACTGACCTTTTAGAGGCACCACATCACCTAATATTCCTGTCTCCCATTGCTCCTCACGACACCTCTATCCAGGCCCACCGGCCCGCCACGGATAAGGCGGAAGAGAGACTTACGAATACTAAGGCAAAAATTCTTATGCTTACAAGCCATGTCTTAAGTCAATATACTCCGCCTCTCACCCGAGCCCTCGCCCTCCGGGGTTAGTCCCCTTTGGACGGATCTACTCGGGTGGGTGGCAAGACACAACCATAAGCACTCAAATGTTCTATTAAGTCACATACACGGTGTCCCTAGAGGCTGTCCTCTACATCCGAGATGCTCAATAACATCTAAACATACTTAGCATGTTCATTAAGCATCAACAACATTAGTTCATATATATGCGAACTACCACATAAGATATATATAAATATCATGTTCTCATTCAAAATTGCATAATAGCAACAATTGCATAAATAGCAATACAAGAGCCATCATACGCATATATGGGCATGATCTCTACCACATCACAACATCATTAGGGTTTATTATCCAAAAATTAGACATACACCGTACACATCAATACACGCACATAGCATAGCATACGGTCAAACACAATCGCATACACGTCGGTGAGAACCCACTCACCTCACAAGCTCAGCAAGAAACCCCACGTTCAAACCCGGTGAGTTACGATTCGCGCACCACCACTCAAGTCCTACGCGAAGAGAATAACCGGGAGATTTAGTTTCTAAGGATTAGTGGTAAGGGACGGGTTAGAATCACCATAAATGAGGGTAATTACTTACCTAGGTCAGTTGGGACGAAGGGGAGCTCGGCCAAGGCAGTAAATGAAAACCTACCCCGAAAACGCGTAAGTGTCGAATTTATGCACGGGCGTCCCGCAGGTTTCGGTCGACCGAAAAAGGGATCGGTCGACCGAAAGTCTCGGCCAACCCAAAAATAAAGCAAACTCGACACTTAAGCCGCTCGCGTCGAATCACCCTACGACACGCAACAAAGCACACATTAACTAGGCATCCTAGACATGCATGCAACACCACAAAACATGGCAAACCAAAACACGGACCTCACAGCTGCTCTGGATAAGAAAGGTCTGATTGAACTGGAAGTGGCGACGGTGCAGAAACAACTGAACTGTCGCCCAAATATTTCTATAACATGGAGACGTGAAAGATATCATACACATGCAACAATGACTCTGGAAGCTCTAGTTTGTACACTGCACTGCCAATCCGCTCTGAAATTCGAAACGGTCCGATAAACCTGGGGCTCAATTCTCCTTTCAAACCAAACCGCTGCACTCCCTTCAATGGTGAAACTTTCAGGTATACAAAGTCTCCCACCTCAAACTCAAGCTCTCGACGGCGCCTATCCGCATATGACTTCTGGCGGGACTGAGCAGTCTCCAGTCAATGACGGATTACCTGAATCTTCTGATTAGCTTCCTCAACCACATCAATGCTCACAGTAGTCGGATCAACCACTCCGTACCAAAAAAAGGGAGTACGACACCGTTTGCCATATTAGGCCTCAGCGGTTTCATACCAATACTACCGTGATAACTGTTGTTGTAGGCAAACTCAACCAGAGAGAGGTGATCGTTCCAGCTACCGCCAAAGTCCAGTACGCAGGCCCGCATCATTTCCTCTAAAGTCTGAATCGTACTCTCGGACTGCCCATCAGTCTGTAGGTGATACGCGGTACTGAATCCCAAATCAGTACCCATCTGCTGCTGGAAGACTCTCCAGAAACGCGAAGTAAATCGAGGATCATGGTCCGATACTATACTCAAAAGTACGTCATGGAGCCTGACGTCTCCGCTATAAATGCTCGAGCCAACCTATTGGGCGTATAGATGCTCCGAACCGGAATAAAGTGAGTGGTCTTCGTCAAACAATCCACTACTACCCAAGCATCGAACCCGTGCCTCGTCCGTGGCAAACCCTAAACAAAGTCCATCGTGATGTCCTCCCATTTCCAAGTCGGAATCTCCAACGGCTATAAGTAACCACCGGGTCTTAGATGCTCGGTCTTAACCTTCTGACAAGCTGCACACCGTGTCACATAATCTCTAACGCCCCTCTTCGTACCAGGACACCAAAACTGTAATTTCAAATTTCTATACATCTTCATGACACCGGGATGAACGGACAATCTGCTATTGTGAGCCTCAGATAAGATCTGCTGTCATAACTCGGCAGCTGTCGGTACACACATCCTATGTCTGTATCGAATAATGTCATCTGCCCCAACATCGTAATATGTCGCTCCTTCTTACTCAAGGCGTGCTCGTATCTCCTGTAACACAGCGTCGTAAAGCTGTGCTGACCTCTGAAGTAACTCTGACTCGACCCTATATGTAGCATACAGAACACCTGGTGCATGCTTAGTGGCTCGCAAACCGAGGTGACTAAACTGCTCCGCTATATCCCACTCCAACATATATAATCCGTCAAGGCGGGTAGAGCTCTTCTGGCTAAGTGCGTCAGCTACAACGTTTGCCTTCCCATAATGATAGAGTATACGACAGTTGAAGTCCTTCATGTACTCTATCCACCGTCTCTATCGTAAGTTCAACTCTTTCTGAGAAAATATATATTGCAAACTCTTATGATTGGTGTAGATCTCAAAGTCTTCGCCATAAAGATAGTGCCTTCACAATTTCAAAGCAAAAATAACCGCGACCAACTGTAAGTCATGAACTTGATAATTTCCCTCATGGTTTTTCAACTGCTGTGAATCGTACGCGATAACTCTGCCTCGCTGCATCAGTACACAGCCCAAACTAATCAACGAAGCGTCACTATACATTACAAAACCACCCTGATCATCTGGCAATGCCAAAACTGGTGTGGTAGTTAGTCTGCGCTTCAACACCTGGAAACTCTGCTTGCATGCATTGTTCCACTCAAATCTAACGGCTTTGCTTATCAACTTGGTCAAAGAACTCGCCAATCTCGCAAAATTCTCGATAAATCTCCGGTAATATCCGGTCAAACCAAGAAAGCTCCGAATCTTCGTCGCATTCTTGGGCCGCTCCCAACTCAGGACAACATCGAACTTAGCTGGATCGACGACCACGCCCTGCTATGATACAACGTGCCCCAAGAATGGACTTGAGATAGCCAAAAGTCACACTTTCTAAATTTAGCAAAAAGTTGCCTCTCGTGAATGACCTGCTATACCAGCCTCAAATACTCGGCATGCTCCTCCTCGCCGTGAGAGTAGACAAGGATGTCATTTATAAACACCACAATGAAAAGGTTTAAAAACGGCTGAAAGATACGGTTCATCATATCCATGAAAGCTCCCGGCGCATTAGTCAGCCCAAATGACATAACTAGGAACTCAAAGTGACCATACCGAGTACTAAATACCGTCTTCGGTACGTCCTTGGATCTAACACTCAACTGATAGTAATCGGATCTCAAGTCAATCTTCGAGAACACGGCTGCCCCATGCAACTAATCAAGCAAATCATTTATTCGCGGCAACGGGTATTTTTTCTTAACAGTCAACTGATTCAACTGCCGATAGTCTACACACATACGCAAGCTACCATCTTTCTTCTTTACAAACAAAACCGGTGTACCCCAACGTGACGAACTCGGCTGTATAAACCCCTTGGCTAACAACTCGCCCAACTAAGTTTTCAACTCTAATAACTCGGCCGGTGCCATTCTATACGGTGCTTTGGAAACGGGTGCCGCTCCAGGCACTAACTCTATACAGAACTCGGTCTCTCGCTCGGGTTGTCGACTGAGCAACTCCTTCGGAAAAGCGTCGGAAACTCCCTCATTACCGGAATGCTATCCAACTGACCTAACTTTACTTGCAAGTTCAGAATATAAGCTAAATACCCCCGAGCAACCACTGTTCAAAAGTCTAATAGCTTTCAAAGCACTAATAACTGGAACATTCTTCCCAACTCTATTACCACAAAAGTGAAATTTTCGATATCGGGGAATTCTAAAAGTAATCACTCCGGCTCGACAATCTATCTTGGCAAAATTTTCGGCTAACCAATCCATGCCAAAAATGACTTCAAAATCAAATAAATCAAGCACAATCAAACTACCGTGTAATATACGATCCCCCACGCAAATCTCACACCCACGGTAATTGAAAGAGCCAATAATATTGGATATTTTGGTGAACATATTTCTGTAATAAATACTTTTAGTTTACTTGATTATGGTTATTTATTTATTGCATCGTCATGTTTTATATGTTTTATGAATGTATGTGATAAACCCCATGGACTAAGGCAACAGAATTAGGATCATGATAGTTGGTCATGATAATGAGACCTAATGTCTTATAAACCTAAGTCCATAATGTTCTTAATCATAAGTGCATTAAGTAGGGGCTCAATGTCACCGGAAAGACTAATACACAGCTTGCTTGCTCATGATGAGAGTAGTGATCTCATTACTACGCGTGATCCAGGTGGATCTTGGGTCAAAACCCAGGTGCGCGACCTAGTGTGGCATGGGCACGGCATGGGCGCGCATGGGCACGACATGGGCGACATAGGTGCGGCAAAGGTGCGGCCAAGGTTCTGCCAAGGCGCGGCATGGGCGTGGCATAGGCGCGGCATGGATGCGGCAAGGGCGCGGCATGGACGCGGCACTGGCGCACCACAGGCCACGGCCTAGGCGCGGGTACGCGGAGGCCCCAAGGCCGGCGCGGGGCATGCGCGGAAGGCCAGCGGGCACGCGGGGCGGCGGAAGGACCAGCTGGGCGTAGGCAGCTGCGCGGATAGGCCAGCGGTGCGCGCGGGGCATGCGCGAAGAACCAGCGGGCGGCGCGCGGCAGGCCAGCGGGTGGTGCGTGGCGCCGCAGAACGCAGGGGCGGTGCGAAGACTTAAGGGGATGGCTCAAGGCATCCCCACTAAGTAGTTATTGTATTTGCTTTTAATGTTTTAATTGCTGTAATAGAAATTAGGTTTGTAATATTTTCTATTAATACAAGCAAAGAAAAACAAAGTGGTGATTTCGGCCACACCAAATCTTACTCTCTCTCTCATTCGGCCATTTCCTCCTAGCCCCTCTAGATCTAATTACACCGAGTTCCTTAGACATCCCTTGGGGATTCGGATCAACGCGTGTAGTCGACACTGAAGCAAGTGTGTAGGTGCTCATTGGATGAATGAGTTCACTGAACTGACTTACTCGAAGAATACCAATGGAGTTTGTCAATGGTAATTCTTCAGTGTGATAGTTATGCCTTGATCCTCAGACTTGAGATTGTCATAGTATCTTATGTGTATACGGTTTATGCTTTAGTGTGTTTCCAAATATAGCTCAGTTGTACAAGGGAACCATCTGTATATAAATAATAGCACATGAAGATAGATGATAACCAATAGAGAATCTGTCATCTCCTATAAGGAGGAGAACATTCTATGTGTCTTTGAATAGAACTAGCTCAGAAAATTCTTGGCCGAGGTATGATGTGAATTAAGAAATGTTCTTAATGTCATAAACGAGTAAATCTATTAAGACAGATACATATGATTGAGCTATATTAGAGTTTGACAGATATCTATACTCTAAGCTTATTCGGGATGTTAGAAAGGAACAGAAGGATTATAGGGTATGAAAACTTATAGGGCTGAGCCGGTCATGATTAATACAAAAATGACGTGCGCGGGATTAAACCTGCGCGCATCGGGCTCGGTCGTGACCGAGCCCGTTTCGGTCGCGGCCGAGTCCGTTTTAATCTGATCGAGTCATTTTCGAATCCGACCGAGCCATTTTCAATCTGACCGAGTCATTTTCAAATCTGACCGAGCCAAATTCATTTAGACTGAGCCCCGGTCGGCGAGTGTATAGCGTGATAGAGGAATCGAGCCAAATCGCATTTTTACCGAGCCACTTTCAATTTTGACCGAGCAACTTGCTACAAACTAAGTCATTTAGGTCCCAAACAGCTAGTTTTACGTTTTAATTCAATTTTTATTAAGTTTTAAATCAAGAAATTGAGGTTCAAGTTATTTTCAAGAACAAAGAAATATAAGGTTTTAAGCTTAATAAGTTGGGGTTAGAGTGAGGCAGTTTAACTGATCTTTACACCTCAATTGAATATTTTCTAAATCAATATTTTTTAAAGAACAAAAGATTTTTAAAGGTTAACAAAAGTTAAGGCTAAAATGAGGAGGTTTAACCGATCTTTATGCCTAAGCTAGATTTTTTCAAATTCTAAACATTTTCAAATTAAAAGTTTTTGTTAAAGTTTAAATAAAAGCTAAGGCTAGAGTGAGGCGGTTTAACCGATCTTTACGCCTTATCTAAAATTTCTCCAAAAATTAAAGCAGGCCAAGGTGGTTAACTAAGCTCTGAGATTAAAGTGAGGTGGTTTACCCGAACTTTATATCTTTAAATATCTTAAAAGGGGGGGATGAAGAGGAAACGGAAACGCGCTGAGCCCCACTTAACAAAAATAAGATTTAAACACACCAAGGAATAAAAGTAGGGACACGACATAGGATTTCGACACTTAGGATAAGACATTATCATTAAAGTAAGGATGAGGCGGCTTAACCGATTCTTGCACTTTAGTGATATTTTATAATATTTTTAAAGTAGGAATAAGGAAAGGATCTTACTTTAAATAAGTTTCAATCACTTAGTTAGAGTACCCTCTTCGTAGGGACGCTGTGGGGGTGTCCTTCCAACACGTAACCGACGACAAACCCAAAGAATTTCTAACGTGCCTTATCCCGGTTTCCTAATTTTTCATAAAAATTATGTGGTGACTCCAAACCTCTTTCCCCCATTCGGATGAAGGTCGTCAACAGATGGCGACTTCACTGGGGACCCGTCAAGCTCGTTTAACTAAGTGATTTAAAATTATTTAAAGATAAGATTCTTACCAAGTTTAGGATTTACATAAGCAATAAAAGTTTATTTTACGTATTTTTTTATGTCATTTATATTATTTTTTACGCTTTCTAGCACGTAGTCATCATAAGCATGTTTATTTCTTGTCAAGCATACACATACCCTCAGGCCTCGACCCGGCCTTAAGATCTGGGACAATATCGAAGCTCGTGTGCAATACATACGAGTAGTCGTAAAATCCAGCCCTAGGCTAGCCCATTTGTTACCTGAGTAGTAACAGAGCTAGCGTACCATGTATGTTAGTAATCTGTGGAAACTCAGCAATGACGGGTTATTAGAAACCAGTCAATACAGAAAACCAATAGATTGCATACACTCATATAGCAACATATAAGGCATACATCATATAATTAAGACAAGAGTAGCTCCTTCTACCATCCATCAAGCTTTAAACATTGGGGATCTACAATCAAACAACTTCTCTTGCCCCATCATATCAGAGATTTGAAAATCTTTCAAAGCAAATGAATAGAAGTGCTTGAACGAGTTAAAAGAAATAATGAAATGTCGATTTCAAAGGCTGGTATAGAAATTGTAGAAAAATTCTAAAGCTCAACAAGGAAGAGCAATTTAAGGAAGCCACTTTAGAAAGATGTTTTTACATATATGGTGGCCCTAATCAGCTTGAGGAACTTGAAGCATTATCAAATCATCATACACTGCTCTTTAACAGAAGGAAAGCAAAAATTTCATCTGAAAGTAAATCTCTATATGGTGAAAGTTGAAAGAAATCCAGCAAATATTCTATCTCGGTATAAGAACATAGGAAGTTGATGCAGATCATCAAATAGGAAAGGATAGTAAGAAATTGGGTGATAGTATTGGGATCGAGATGAAAAATCTGCGTGATTGTGGCGCTATGAAGGCTTCTGAATTTACATGCCTCATTTCTCAAGTTGTAATGCTTGACAAGTCAGCAATTTCTAATTCAACCCAGTCAGAAGTAAAAGAAATAAGTGACAGCAATTTAAAGATTGAGTTGCCTGAGGATCCCATTTCAAAGGTGTTTCAGACACACAAGGATACGAAGATATGACACGGTGTAGGATAAAACTCTTTGAACCATCTTAACGACTGCGCTTCAAACTAAAGACATACACACAAAAAAGAATCATGGGAAGTTACAAGAACATTTTAAATCAAACTGTAGAACAAATGTTAAGAGCGAAACTTCAAGTAATACAAGTTCGAGCATTGATAGAATAAGTACGAAATATGCAAACAAACATGTTTTCGCATAAATCCATGCAGGATCCAGAATTCACTTCTAATCATGAAGCAAAGGCATTATCTGCGGATCAAAACCAAGACATGCTCCGCTCTATGACTGCACCTCATGAGATGGTCATCAATCCTGCTATACCAATAAGGACGGCTGCCAACACTAAGCAAATACAATATATCCTGAACAAGTTAAAGAAGATAGAAGGAAATCAAAGGAAAATAGATCAATCTAAATTTGCATAATTACTGACCTAGAGAAGATAACGATGGAGAAAAGAAGTAGCTCAAATAGAGCTATCAATGACGAAAAAGAGCAAAATGTCAAGATGAAGAACAATGACATACAAAACAAGTCCCTTAAGCAGGCTTTGGAATAAGACATCCAATTGTTAAAGCAGCATAATCAACAATCATCATCAGAATTATTTGCATAACGTTCAGAACAACTGCCGAGGAATACTTCGAAGGACATCTTCATACCAGTACTAAATGAGGAGATCACTAATGCGGAAGCAGTCATACTGATGGAACGACACAACATCTGTGGTAAATAACCCACGGACAAAGTCAACAAAAGAGAAGGAGGCATTCATCCTCATGGATCAGTTTGTCCAAAAGGGTACAAATGGACGAGAAAGAATTTGACGCTAACGGGAGGCAGGAACCAAAGGAAAAGCCCATGATAAGAGTCCAATCACTGGAAATATCACTTTCGATGACTTTTTTTCTGAATATTGCTCATTCATAAAAAACGCTCTTCTCAACAAAAAGTGAATATTAACTATCAGATCACCCAAGAAGGAAGAAGCTCGGAAACGAAGACGTTTGTGAAGATGAGGCCCGCCAATACTATGGATTTCGCTCACCTAGTACACACAGGGGCAAGGATCGAGGCTGCTCTCAAATTTGCTATAACAAGGCTGGAGAGAAGGAAGAAGACATCGTACATCACATTGCTACTGCGGACTCATCCGCCATACAATTTGCACAATAAGACTTCTAGCAAGGATAATTATCAGGCAAAAAATTATCAGGAACAATCACCAGCTTACATCTAGTCGAGAAGGAACTGATGTCTTAAATACTTACCAACCAATCCAGCCTGGTAGAGTCGCAGGACATGGCACTTTAAGGAACATGATAAACGAGCTCATCAAACGCATGACAAATCCAACTCAACCATGGTTGAACAAAGCCATAAAACAGTACCAGAAATTTCAAAGATATAAGATAGAAGACATCTTCAAGATCAAAGTGTTAAGCTGAACAACAATAAAGAGGTTATCATCAGGAAGATATGTCAAGCCAGGGTCATTGTCAGCAACAAATAAGAAGACGTGGAAGTCATTGAATTCTTTTCTCTTTTACAAAGACACACTAGATATTTGGTTTAGCTTACTGCATGTCTTAATATGCATCTTCTACGCATGCTCAACTACTTTCTATTCAACAAAATTACTCTACATTGGAAGCAAGTTTTAGCAATGTGCTTTGAACAATTTTCTTCTCAAATTTTAAAAGGGCCTCTTTTCCAGAGTACATGAACGCTCACAACCATTTTTCTCATGAACATACGATTCTGCAGAGAATAATTCAAAAATAAATGTTCTAAACTTTAACATAATAAGAGGAATAGTTAGCAACTTGAAAGGAAAAATAGAGGAAAAAGAAAGAATAGAAAAGAAAGAGTATTTTTCAACAAGACATGTAACAAGAAGGTACTTGGCAAAAAGCATTGATGCTCAAATGATGGGTAAAAATCTTGTGGTTAGCTTACAAACGAGACTGAATACCAGTTATGAATCTTCTTCATCTTCAAAAGAAAAAAAAAAAAGAACAAGTGCAAACAACTACTCCGCTGCTTAAAGTTATCTAGTAACTAGAAGTATTCATGAACCCCATGCTTACTTTTACGTCAAACGATAACTTAAAGTATGAGTATGCGAAGCACCTTAAGATTGTATTTATCGAGTAAACTGGATTCCTTCATCACCAATGTCGGAATTCACGTCAAAATACTATCTAAGGAATGTTGAAAAAAAAAAGAAAAAAAGAAAAAGGAAGAGGAAGAAGTACTAAGGAATTGTATTGTATTTAGCCCCAACTATCAAGAAGCTACAATATAAAAACTTTCAATCAGATGAGCTAAAATGCAACAATGCACAGTTATTTACTCAAGACAATCAAACATGACTGGTGTAGGAGCTCGAATCATACAGAAGCAATCAGGAGTTAAGAAAAAAGAAAGAAGAAAGCAGCAGGAATTTTACAATGCTCAGAAAAAGGCCCGCTAGGAACTCGAAAGAATAGCCTAGGCAAAACTGGTTAGGGCTTAAATTGCAAAACTTTTCTCTTATTATTTTGAACTAGAACATGCATCTTGAGAATTATACTATGCAGAATATGCAAAACTCCACTTTTCTTATCAAACAAGATTTTCTTTACTTAGCTCCACTTTTCAAGAAGCTATACCCAAGAAGAGGCACTTCTTTTTATTTGAAAAGATTTTGCTTTAAATTCCAAACGTAGAGATTCAGATAAGAGGATTTTTCTCTAACGAAAAGAACAAAGCTAACTGCATAGGCGACGCACATTTTGACATGTGGAAGATGATAACAAGGATTTCGCGTGAGAAAAGCAAGAAGAGAACGGATAAGCACAACAGAAAAGAGCAATTTCATAAGAAGATCCAAGCATAAAGAAATTTGCACAAGTAGAAATCCGAAGCTCAAATTGGGCAATTTTTCTATCAGAATTAAATTGGGGCAAAATATTCTTAAGGATAAACTGGAGCAAATTTTCTAGCGAAAATTTAGATCATACTAAAATAAAACATGGGCAATCATCAAAGTATTTGAACATGGGCAATCATCAAAGTATTTGAACATGGGCAATCATCAAAGTAGCATCGTCCAAGCATAGATTCTTTCTGAAAAAGGAAATACGGAAATCACTAAAAGCTGTACACTAGCACAATGATCAAGGGAGGACAAGGACAACGAAAAAAATCAAGAAGAATCAACTATCTACCAGGCGTACGCTCCAAATCTCAAGACACTCCTCGGATCTATCTAAGTATAAAACAATTCAAACAGGGGCAGTTTTCAATGATGATTTAAGCTGAAGCTTTGATTTTATCCAAACATTGATATATTCAGAAAAAGGAATTGAGAAGTTAATTAAAGCAACCAGCGCAAGGATCAAGGGATATCAAGGTCAGCGGACAAATCCAGGGATATCTTAATACTTCATCATCATTTACTCAACCCAAGGGGACAGTCTATTCAGGTCAAGGTTACTCAGCTCAAGGAAGGGTAAAATCAACTTCAACATCATTTGTTCACCCCAAGCACAAGATAAGGAAAAATCTACATCTTAACCCAGGACAGGGGTCAAACTGTCAAGTCTCACCCAGGGCAGGCGTCAAATTGTCATGTCTAACCTAGGGCAGGGGTCAATGTGCCATGTCTCACCTAGGGCAGGGGTCAATCTGTCATATCTCACCCAGCGCAGGGTTCAATCTGTCATGTCTCACCCAGGGCAGGGGTCAAACTGTCATGTCTCACCCAGGGCAGGGGTCAATCTGTCATGTCTCATCCAGAGCAGGGGTCAATTTCTCATGTCCAACTTAGGGCAGGGGTCAACTGTCATATCTCACCTAGGGCAGGGGTCAATCTGTCTTGTCTAACCCAGAGCAGGGGTCAAACTGTCATGTCTCACCCAGGGCAGGGGATCAATATGTCATGTCTCACCCAGGACAGGGGTCAAACTGTCATGTCTAACCTAGGGCAAGGGTCAAACTGTCATGTCTAATCCAGTGCAGGGGTCAAACTGTCATATCTAACCCAGGGCAGGGGTCAAATTGTCATGTCGAACCCAGCGCAGGGGTCAAACTGTCATGTCGAAACAAGGAGTAGGGGTTAAACTACCATAGCTCAGAGCACGGTCCAAGGAGACCACTGCTTTATCCGAAGGCATGATCCAGGAGGTGCATGACCTTATCACTTATCTCTTAGCATGGTCCAGGGAGGCCATTGCTTTATCCCAGGCATGATCCAAGTGGTTCATGACCTTATTTCAGCTACCAGGCATGATCCAAGCGGTTCATGACCTTTTTCTAGCTCCCAGGCATGATTCAGGTGAAAGAGTAAATGCCCTA
>MJHO01000337.1:99832-155005 GCA_002076135.1 Xerophyta viscosa | reverse complement strand
CCCGATCGGAGCAAATTATGCACATCAAAACGTAAACTGCAAGCGATCCAGATTCAGCTGCCTCTGGTTCCAGCTAAGTTGCAAGTTGCAACACCGCTCAATTCTGAGGAAAGACGTATTAAAAGAAACTCCATAGGCCATAGACTTCATTTTGTTAAAAATTAAATAAATAAATAAATAATAAATAAGCACCAGATTTTCGGCCCCAGTAGTCTGATCCAGCAAAGTTGCCATAATGTTCAATTCTGAGCAGAAGACGAGATTGAAAAACACTCAGTTAATTGAGCCTTTATAGGACAGAATGAACTAGACAGAATTCCTCAGCAAAATGCGCATATAGCGGACAACAATATGACAATAAAATCGAAACCATTTGTATATTTTCCCCTAAATATATTCTAAAAGCACATCTTCCAAAGATCCAAATCGATGAAGATCTACACGTATGGGCCTTGCTACCTTCGATCGATCACGCTATATTTCATTTAGCTTAACTTTGAGCAAAATATCATCACGCTATATTTCATTCTGCCATGAAAGTAAAATATCACGAAAACTGACAGTTTTCAAGACATTTCTCAGTCCTAGATCATTTTTGACTGTTTCCAGTTTGAGGCTTGCAACTTTAGGAACTTACAACACTCACACGATCACAAACAAAAAAAAACAAAAAAAAAAGTACGGAATTGACTGACAAATACATCGGTAAAGCTTAACAATCAGTATGTACAATACAGTTATAAAATTAAAAAAAAAAGGAAAACTAAAAATTGTATTTGTCCTCTTGTTATAGCATAGAGCCTTGATCTAGGTGATCAACTAACACAATCTATTACTTTCATCCTCACCACATATCACTTTCATTCTGCCATTCTTCTATGCTGGCTCTAAGAACTCTTTCAATCTCATGAACTAAGCTTGAAAAGTAATGAGTATCAGAAATATGTAAGCCCCTACTGGTATTGAGTCATAATTGGTCAATTATGCAGTGGATTTGGACCTTCTGGAACCAATCTCTTGGAAACTCCATACAGTGGATGAATATTGTCGTCGCCATCATGGTGGTCTACTGATGGCGCTTTCTTGGAGAAGTAATTCATGGATGGGGAGGAATACTTACCCTTCCATCTCTTATCTGCTGAACTATTCACAAGTCCCCGTCCATTTACGAAGCTTGAGAGTAGCAGCAACAAAACGACGACTACTGAGATTCTATGTCGTAAATGATGATAACAGCTTGGTTGTTTCATGGTTGCAGAATATGAAAGAGAGAAATATAGATGAAGAAGTAAAAGAGTAGGAGAGAGACAGAGAGAGAGTTCAGCAAGGCGTGGAGTATTAATGTGAGCTAGATTCTCCGTTGTGGTGATTGATTCTTCAAAGGTGCCAAAAAAATCCATGTCACTTGTTTGAATGTCCACTTGGTTAGGTTTGTGTTACAAGTTTATTGCTTTCACTCGTCAAAGTCTAATTATTTGACAAAAAGTATTTGAAACGAAGTTGTCTTCGGGAGCCGCTGCCGATGTCCTTATTCAATTAACCATCTAATTTTTGTTCTCAGCCACCACCAAATAGCAGATAATTGGCGACAGCCGGCTGGTCATCTTTCTGCCGTCTTTACTACCCTAGTAGAATTATCACAACAATAGTATCAGTCACTCCACCCAGATTCCAATCTCCGGTCTGCTTGCATAGAAGACCTTACTCATATCTGGGCCACGTCCATGCGCACCGTATGTGCATATGGATTTAGTGGCCGGTAATCCAACTAGGAGGTACCTACAATAGTGGGCATGGATCCTCTCTGGCTGCAAATTCTCCAATACTCTTATTGAATGGTTAGAATTAATTCACTCAAAACTGTTGATTAAAATTTAAAAAATCCACAAAAATACAGTAATTTATTATATAAAAAATATGTAGAGATAATCAACTAAACAGTTACTGAGAAAATAAAATAACTTATTTTTGTAGATCTAATTTAACCTGAACCATTATATTTAAACGATTTAAATCTGATAATCTACGGAGGAGTATTGAATGAATATGCAATAGAGTGGATCTATATCTTATAACAATAACTCCTATATCAACTGTCATATAGAAGCGAATTCAGTGTTTTCCATGTGTTCACATGTTGACAAAGAGCGATCCTCTCTTATCCATAATTTGGCCTCATATAAAAGGTCAACAAAAAAACGTTATAAATTAGTGCAGTGTGAAAAAGAAATGAAGAAATATCGTCATGAGGTTGATGCGAGTTGTCACTAGACGATGAGGTGCCTTTGTTAATCATCTTCAGTGTTCAAACTAAGTTCATGCTTCCACGGGTTCTTTTGCCACGCGGCGAAAATTTGATTTCGAGCTGAAGATTTAGTCAACGGTCGAGTCAGGATATGAATTATTGCAAAAAGAAAAAATATGATACATCCATGACCACGTGGATGTATACACATATATTCATATTACATAAATGAATATATATATATATATAATATATATATATATATAAATATATATATATATATATATATATATATATGTATATGTTATGACAGCAGGACACCAGCAGCAACTTCAGCATTCATAAAAACAGCCCGTACAGGAAGGACAACAAGCTGCAGCAAATAGAGAAGAAGCCCGGCCCATCATAGTATATAAAAGAAGAGCTACAGGAGGCACAAAGCCAGCCGACACCTGCCAAAAGTAACTTTCCATATCAGATCGTGAGGAGAATAAGGAAAGAAGAAGATACGTGAAGGAGAAAATATAGGAGGTTGTTTTAGAAGTAGATCTAGGATTTTTGGAAGGTTGTTATACTATAAATAAGCATGTATTCTCTGTAGAAGGGGAATAAGAAGTTATCATTATTTCCAATATTAGTCTAGTAGTACCTGTAGCTTAACAGTATATCACATATATCACACAATGACATATCAATTTCACGCAATACATAAACTTAGGCTTATCGTGATTCAATTGAGCAGCCTGTGGTTCAACATACACACAACTTCGAAGCCCATTGATTTGAGCAAATCTTATCCCATTTAGTCAACTGCACCAAACTCTTATAAGCAGATTTTTTTTTTTTAAATATTCTTATAAAGTTGTAGATTTGGATGAAAATACAAATTTAATATTCAATTTTTTTTAAAAAAATATTTCTAATAGATATTTGGGGTTTGGTTCTAAAGTTTTTACGATTTAAAACACTATTTTTAAATCTGCTAATATACTGGAGCCCAAAATACCTACTTAGTAATACTTTTAAAAAGACTTTGAATACCAAAGCTTACGTCTTATTAAAAATCTACAATTTTAATGTAAAAAATTTCAAAAATTGCCCCCTATGGGCATTTGGTTTAGACGATTGTCAACTCCACCGGAACAACACTCTTGATTTGAGCTACATACTTATAGTCACGAACCTTAGTGCTTTTTATATTGGCATGCTGTGGATTATAGATAATTCATAATATAAGTCTATCTTGAATATTTTCATCTGTTCTATAATCTTTGAGAGCTTGTGGTATAACTTTGGTAATTAATAGCCGAGACAATTAGGAAATGATACATGACATGTGCTAGTGTCATAGAAGAAAACTGCTAAAGAGCTCAACCTTCTAAACCCATTCATAACTTACACCTATACAAAATCAACGAATTATACCCAGCCGCACCCGTACCTTGACATAGGTAGAATTATCAAAGGTATACCGGCGACACCTGGTATTACAAGGCCTTAATGATCCAGGAGGATCATAAGACCCCAAGAGACTGATGCCGAGATGTTCACATTACCAAAACTGAGGTGAGACAGGACCGATGCCGAGGTGTGAGATCTAGTCGAGGCCTAAGTAAATCCATAACCAAAACCAGGGTGAAGTTCAGCCGAGGTCGAGATACAAGCATATCTGAGGCCGAGGTAAGACTTCGCCGAAGTAGAGACATACGTATAACCGAGGCTGAGGTCAGACTTGGTCGATGTCGAGATCCAAGCATGTCCGAGGCCGAGGTAAGACTTGGCCAAGGCAGAGACATACACATAACCAAGGCTAAGGCGAGATATGACCGTGGTCGAGGGAAGATCAAAGGTCAGAAGTCAAAGAGGCAGAAGACCAAGGTCGAAAGATCAAAGGTCAGAAGTCCAAGAGGCAGAAAACCAAAGGATGACATATACGAGGCATCATTAGATAAAGTTATGAGAGTTATTAATATGTATTAGGAGAGATTAATAGATGTTTGTGTCCCTTGGGTTGCACACGGGCTTCTCTACAAATATGTATTTCTCATTTGGATGAGGAGAAAAATATATAGAAAAAAATCCATATATTATATTTCTTTCGCCATATCCATACAGAACACCTCTATAGCCTTCTCCTCGATATATTCGCGTACAACCGAAGCTCCCAAACTAGAACCCGGTCCATATCACTTAAAAAGGCATTAGATAATAATTGGGCCAATAGCTCATTTAAATATCAAAATAAAGAGGATGATGGAATTTTAGTCTCATACTGCTTAATTACAAAAGAATTGAATGGTTTCTAAGCCATTCAACCCTACTATCATTAACTAGATCCACCCCTTCTGGAGGCACTTCTAGTGGGACGGATATATGTTTCAGAAGACACAATAGTTGAAGGGTGGGAGAAATGCATTTAACTATTAAGAGACTTCATTTTACTGCAACGAATTGTTTGTAGATATCCGGGATATATGTTCAGAAGACACACAGTTAGTTGAAGTTTGTGGCCATATTATAAATATATATATAATATAATATATATATAATAATATATATATATATATATATGTATATATATATATATATATCACTACAAGAAAAACTGTCTTTAGAGGCCAACCAATTCGGCCTCTAAAGATCATTTTTTGGCCTCTAAAAGTATGAGAGGCCAAAAAAGTTGGTCTCGAGGTTGGCTTCCTGAAGTTCGCCACTAAAGCTTCCCGAGGCCAACAAAAGTAGTCGGCTTCAGAAAATATATTTCAGCAGCCAACATTAATTGGCTTTTAAAGATATTTATTTTTAGATGCCAAAACTAATTTGGCTTCAAAAAGTCAATTATTAGAGGCTGACTAAATATTGGCCTTAAAAATATATAGTTTTTAAAGCCAACAATATTTTGGCTTTAAAGTGTTATAAAATCAAATGCCAACAAATTAGTTTGGCCTCGAAAAATATGTTATTAGCAGCTAAATTAAAATTGGCTTCAAAAAATAAATTTTTTAAAGCCAACTGAAAATTGGCTTTAGAAAGTCATTTTTAGAAGCCAAAAAAGGCTGGCTTTAAAAAAGTTGGCTTCTAAAGACCAAATTTCTTGTAGTGTTGTTATATTATATATAATATATATATATATACTATATATATATATATATATCGTATATATATATTTATATATGTATATGTAATTGCTTGGGTAATAACTGGCGAATGCATGATCACCATCATCTCTCCATTTTATTCCTAACACAAAATAAACAGAAAAGTTAAGCTAGAAATTACTTGAGAAAAATAAAAGTTATGATAAAGATAAATTGCTTGGGTTTCTCCCCAAGAAGCGCTTAGTTAAAGTCATTAGCTTGACTTTCACCAATGTTACCAGGATCCTTCAACTCAATTGGTTCTTCATATGCATCTCTCAACATTTTAAATAAAAAGTTCAAACTCTTATAATGCTCAAAAGTGTCGATTATTGTCAAAACGTTTAGGCCCAGTTTCCTGAAAATTGAGATATGTATTAAATGCAATCTAGTACTTATATCACCAAAAACTCCATCAAAGAATAAACTCCCTACAGTGTTGTCGACGACCTTCCTCCGGATGGGGAAAGAAGAATTTGGAGTCGCCACCTAATTTTTATGGAAAATTAGAAAACCGGATAAGGCACGTTTGAGATTTTTAGGTTCGTTCGTCAGTTACGTGTGGGGAAGACGGAACACCCCCACAACGCCCCTCGTAATAAGGGTGCTCTTAATTAAGTGGTTTAGTTTTATTTAAAGTTAGACTCGTAATAACTGACTAATTTGTTAACGTTAACCAGTATAGACTTTTAGAAATTGGATAACCACCTCATTCTTGTCTATACTGATTAAGGCATAATTGAACATTATACAAGCAATAATATTATGTACAATCACAAATTATTTATAAGATGTAAGTTTCGGATAACCTCACCCTAACCTTAAAAGTGTTTATTTTATTGGTCGGATCTTTATTTATTGGCTCAGTGCAGTTTCCATTTCCTCTCTATCGCCCCCTTTTCAAAATGTGAATTAACTTTGAGATGTAGAGTTCGGATAAACAACCTCTCTCTGTTTTGATTTTATGAATGTATTATTTAATGCTATTTAATGTTTTAAAAATTTAAATTAAGTTATAGAGTTCGAGTAGCATCTCCCCTTCTAATCTTAATTTTATCCTTGTAATTATTAGTGTTATAATGTTTTTAAAATTAAATTTAGTTATTAGAGTTTCGAGTAGCCATCTCCCTCTAATCTTAATTTTATGCTTGTATTTATTAGTGTTATTAATGTTTTAAAAATTAAATTAAGTTATAGAGTTCGAGTAAGCATCTCCCTCTAAACTCAAATTCGTAAGCGTGGTTTTAAAATTTTTCTACAAATTATAGTCAAATCTGGGTTTTTTTGTGATTTGGAGATAAAAAAAAGATAGTTAAAATAAGTTATTTATTAAATTAGAGCTTAAAATTTAATTAAAATCAATTAAAACCGATTCTGGGCCCTTAATGGCCGGACCGGACCATTGGCCCTGGTTCCAGAAGCCAAAGTGCTTCGTCGGGCGCGCTCTGCGCCCGGATGGGACCCGAAGCCTGACTCGCGGTTTCCAAGCGCGGGCTTAACCCGGCGCACGACCGGCTTGGCCGGTTCGTCTTCATCCCGCGAGCAGCGAGCTCGCGAGAGCTCGCTGCTCGCGGCGCTGCCGCCGTCGGCGGCGGTGCTGCCGCCGGCGACGCTCCGGGATCAAGCTCCGGAGGTTTTGAACCCCCGGACTCAATTGGAGATGATTAAAATTACAGTTCGAGCCCGTTTTGGGTTGTTTCGAGTTTGCGGAGTTTCGACGAGTTTCGGCCACCGGCGGCGATCGCCATCACAGGGGTTGTTCCTAACGTTTTTGAGGGTGATGAGTTCAATGGTGATGTCCAAATTTTATTTTGACGTATGTTGTGATGAGATTATAGCGGGGTGTAAATTTCGGACGCGAATATTTTTTATTTTTATTTCCGTTGCCGTGGCTCGCCGACGGCGAAGTCCGGCGCGTCCCGTGTTATAATCGACGTAGAGACGGATTTTGGAGGGTTACCTTGAGGTTCGGATGTGGGTTGAGTCTTTGGTAGTTTGGACGTTTCGGACGCCTGTCGGCCGAGGAGTTTGGCGCCGGCGGGCGACGAGTTTCACGTGTCACGCGTGCGGGGTTTGGTTGCAGAGGAGCATAGGAGTCGAAGGTGAAGGCGGCGGCTCCCTCTCTCCCTCTCCCACCGGCTCTTTTTCTCCTCTCTCTCTCTCCCTCTCTCTCGGCTGCTTGCTTTTTCCCTTTTTTTTTGCTTTGTTTCTTACCCTTTTTTTTTTTTTCAAGCTCCCCCCTCCTGCCTTCTTCCTGCGTCCCCCTTATAATCTCCTCCCAGGATGCATGCAACCAACCCATTCCTCCAAAATTTCACCCCTTCATGTTTATTTACAAAGTGCAATTATCCTCCCAAGGTTTTGACCTACCCAATTTGTTGTCTCATTGATTGTTTGATGAAAATGGCATGTACAGCTTCACACACATATTCATAATTTTGTCCTCATTATTTATCCTCATTAAATATATTTTTATTTTATTTTTTTATTTTTTTTAATGAATTTTTAGCAGTATCTAAATCGGTGTCGCGGGGCAGGGATTCGATCATCGCATTATGATAGGGTTATGGTGGCCATCGCCTGGATTAACTGAGCCGAATTAAATCGATCGGATTGATTTCAAAAATTGGGACTTGATTTGACTTAATCGGTGCATATTGGTTTCGCAGACTGGCAGCCCGGACAAAATGAGGCTTGTCGACAGTTGCCCCTCTTTGTCTAATCCTTCGTGGAAGGATTGGGCAAAGATAAAGAGAGACCACATTTTGGACGGCGGAAAGGGGCGAATGTTTTTTCCTTTTTGCTTTTCCGTGTGTTTCTGAGGAGACGCATGGTGATTGCAGTTGTTCAAAGGATTTTATCATAAATCACGAAATCAGTCGTCCGCAACGGAAACGACCCAAGAGTACAGTCGACCAAGGGTAATATTAAAATTATGGTCAATAGATCAGTCGTCTCATTACTGAGGATGATCCTGAAGCGCAGTCGGCTTCAATGATAAGATTGATAGTTATGGGATCAGTCGTCCCATGACGGAAATGATACAAGAGTTCAGTCGACTCAAAGGTGGGATTAAAAGTATGATCAAGAGATCAGTCGTCTCATGATCGTAGATGATCCTGAAGCACAGTCGGTTTCAAGGATAAGATTCACAATCATAGGATCAGTCGTCACATGATAAAGATGATCTTGAAGTACAGTCGACTTCAAGGATAAGATTAATAGTCATGGGATCTGTCGTCCCAATGACGGAGATGATACAAGAGTTCAGCCGACTCAACGGTGAGATTAAAATTATGATCAAGAGATCAGTCGTCTCATGACCGAAAATGATCCTGAAACACAGTCGGTTTCAAGGATAAGATCGATAGTATGGGATCCGTCGATCCAAATGACGAAAATGAACCCAAGAGTTACAGTCCGAAGTAAGATTGGAAAAATTGTAATCATTTCGAGATCAGTCGTCTCACGATAAAGATGTTCTTGAAGTGCAGTCGACTTCCCAAGTGGATTTGTAAGAATATTTAAACAGGACACAATCCGATTTGCTTCTCGGAATGTAGAAAGATATGCCTGATTTGCTTCTCCGGACTTAACACAGATATGATCTGTTTCTTAGAATCTGTAAAAGAAAATGCGAGAACTACGCCTCGTGGAGTATGGGTACGAAAACTATCCCCCGTGGAAAGTGGATACGAGAACTACGCCTCGTGTGGAGTGGACATGAGGACTACGCCTCGTGATAAGATCCGAGAACTACGTCTGGGGAGCGAGGATTTGTATGGAGTAGTTGAAATTATGGATGTTGTCAAAATTTTCATGTAACAAGTAAGTGTTTGCTTGTCAAAGCTTCTCATGAAGATTGAAAAGTTTTATGTTGAAAAATGAGTTGGGTTGTGAAAACTATACTTTTGTTGTTTGTCCAAAAGTTTCGAATGAAAAGAGTGTTTTATCGTCAAAACATTCTCAAAACTTTTATGAAACATGATCTTATGCCAAAGTATGCTGTGTGTGAGTGTTTGGTCAATCCGACTTTTCTAGATGTCTCTGCTTCTTTGTGTCCCTTTTCTGGCATGTTCCAACAATTTCTGAATTGCATGTAGGATTCTTGCAAATTATTTTTTTTTTGAGAAAAATTTGTCCCTGTTTGGAATTGATGATTTGTTGGAGTGTCTGATTGTTGTTTTGTATGCAGGATTTACTTCATCGAAGTGAGCGAGCTGTCGCTTGTTAGCTCCATCATCCAAAAATTGCCCCGGTTTAAGCGGACACGTTGATCATAGGTGTGCCTTCTGCACTGAAAATTTTTCGAGAGAAAAATTTGCCCCAGTATAGTGGATCGAACCAGCAGTTTATGCTTGCTTTCTTTTGACTAATCGAAAATTTTGCCCCAGTTTGAATTCCTTTTTGACTTGTTATTTTTCTTTCATCCAAGTCATGACGAACATTTATTTAGCTTTTACTAGTCATGATATGTATCTTCTATTTAACATGTGGTACCAGTTGAACTTCTCATAGATTTTTGAAAAAAATCTTAAGATCTGAACCTCTAAATTGGAAGTATGCAACTTGAAAATGAATCTCATTTAATAATAAATTGCCAAATTTAGGGTTTTGGTAATTTGGCTATTTGAAAGCTATAGTTCATGGGGCTTGGCTTACTTTGGAGATGTGTAGCTCGCGGGGTAATGGCTTGTTTTTTAAGAAAATGGAGCTAGTGAGAGATCTTCGGTTCTATTCAATTCGTGGAGAAAATATGAAACATACAAATTCTGCAGAATAGAAATTTTCGGAATGCATGCCCTTTGTTTAACGTAATAAGAAAATTTAACAACTTGTCATGCCCTAACTAGTTTTGCCTAGATCACCTTTTCAGGTTTTCGACCTAGCGGGCTAGAATTTTTTCTTCTCTTTCTTCTTTTTTTTTTTTTTTTTTTTTTTTTTTTTTTTTTTTTTTTTTTTTTTAGTATCTCTTTGTTTGCATGCTCGAGACATTGTCATTTTGATGATATACTTGACTTCTTTGATGTTCTGCAAAGACAGTCTTCAGATGCCTTTGGATGTAGTCAAATTGATTTATTTCGATGTTGCCAGAAAGAAGGCTACGTCTTTTTAACATTGACATTAGTGATCTCTGAAATGTAGTCTTGTATTCATGAGCTTTTCTTCCAGATTTTGAGTGTTGCAAACTGTTTTACTTGACTGTTACGGTTACTTCCAATGGTCATATGATGCAGTAGGAGTGTTGATAATTTTTCTAACTTTTCTTTCGGTGCATTCTCTCTCACTTTTTGACATTTCTTATGTTGTAACTTATTTTTGACGCGGATACCGACATTGATGATGAAGGCACCCAGTTACTCAATAAGATACATACTTAAGCTGCTTTGCATACTCTTACTAAAGTTACTGTTTGACGTAAAAGTAAACATGGGGCTCATGAATACTTCTAGTTACTAAGTAACTCAAGCAGCGGAGTAGTATTATGCACTTTTTTATATAAAGTAGAAAACTCTTATTATTATATATATATATATAATATATATAATATATATATATATATATATATATATTTTAAGAACTGCATCATATTTTCCATTGTTGTGATTCTTCATTCCATAGGAGCTCTTCAATTCATCGGAGACTTTTCGCTGAGCTTTAGGAACTTATGGTGGATTCTGACGACGATTTTCTTGACATATTTGTTGTCTCGGCTTGAACTGATGTTGATAGCTGTCGTAGAATTGCTTTGCGTCTTGCTTCTTGAAATGCATACCAGATGGAATACGAGAGGGGCTTCCTCCTTTTTTTTTTTTGTTTTTTTGTTTTTTTTTTTGACAAGTTGCAGATTCTTTATTAAGTTAAACTTGAACATGCATTTGTTTCTTTATATTCTACCAGACCGATTTTTAACTTGACGAAATGTAAAGAGTTTATGACGAATGGGAGAGAGAATTGGACGCTTTTATGATTAAACAAAACTCATTCAGAGTTGCATTACAAAAACTTCCTTCCAACTAGAGTAGTCTATTTGAAAAGTCGAAACATAACCACATGAGAAAGAAACATGCATATAATTACTAGTAACAAACTAAACATAACTCCAAACATACTTAATGAAAGTAAACACATCCATCAAAGTTGCAGGCGAAAGTGCATAGACGTCGCCATTTTCATTCATCGTGGAACAAGCTTGTATCAATTTCGTTGATTCCTCCGTTAGTGGTGCTAGTCGAAGTGTTGTTGTTTGGAGTAGCTGCTATTGCCGTATCTACAGGGTTGAGCTTTATCCTTCCGGCATCCATTAGTTCATAAATTTTGTTCCGGAGGATGTAACAGTTCTCCGTAGAATGGCCCTGAACACCATTATGAAATTCACAGTATGCGTTTATTCGTTTACCAGTTTGGATATGGAGGTGTGAATTGCCGGGCGGGAATAGGATGCAACATGCCTTCCTTAGCCAATTGTTTGAATATTTCTCTTTGAGATACGGGTAAAGGCTCACGAGCGACCTGGTATTCGCGAGGTTGCTGGAGCGGTTGCCGAGCGGGAGCTGGTTGGTGTTGATATGTCTGATTGACTTGTTGCGGCCGATGTGCAGGTGGCTGAAACTGTTGATATGGTCGATTTTGTTGATACTGATAGTTTTGCGGCGGTGCTTGATAATGCACTGGTGTTTGGTGTTGAGCAGGAACTCGGTACAAAGACTGTTTGAAGTTATTAGCCCCACTAATGTTGTTCATCTCTTTGTCCTTTTTCTTGGTCCTCGTGTCGTCAGATGACTTGAAGACATTGTCTTGTGCCATTTCTATTCTTAGACCTGCAGTCACCAATTGAGTGAAAGTGGAAGCGATGGCACACACAGTTTTGATCTGATCGTCCAGGCAGCTCAACGGTCATGAATTCGTTCAAATCAATTTTTTTTCAGACATGGGGAAGGTAATCTGGGCAGCTAGATTTCTTCCACCTCTGGTGCAAAAGCACGGAATTTTTCTCAGTCTTATGGGAGGTTAAAGCTCTTCAGGGATGACTTGTCTGGCGCTAAATCCTTATTATTGCTTATAGTGGTTCTCAGCGAAGCGTTCGCCAGTCTTTTTCCAGCTTTTGATCTCGCTTTGTTTAGATTCTAGATACCCACCGTTTGCTGGTCCTTTAAGGCTCTCTTAAAAGTAATAGATCAGCATCTTTTCATTTTTGAGATATGCCCCCATCTTACTGCAATACATTGATATATGGACTTGGGGGTCGTCGGTTCCATCGTTTTTCTCGAAGTCGGGAACCTTGAAATCCTTCGGGATGTCTAATTCGGTGACAATACAGAATTGAGCAGGATCCATGGTTCCTCGGGCACCGTCTAAGGTATTCAAACGGTTCAGAATTGTTTCAACCTTATCTTCAATGTGCTGGTTCTCTGACGGGATAGAGTCATGTTGTTCGTCCGGCACGACTTGAGGGTTGGGAGTTTGTACCCTGTGACTTTCTGGTTGGACAGGCGAAACGTATTGCGGCGGAGCGTATTGGGCCTGCTCCGGCTGCTGCGGTAAGCCATAAGGATCGTACGGTGTATGCTGTGCCGTTTGTTTTTCCTGAGGTGGCACAAACAATGGGCTAGGATCACCTATCGGCTGAGTTGTTGCACTGTTGCCCCTTTGCTCCACAAGTAGTGCAATAGCAGACGTGAGTCGTTCCAGCTGTTTGTTCATGTCATCCAGTTGTTTGCGCAGTTCTTCATTCTCCCTTCTTAATTGGTCATTTACTTCATTGTCAGCCATTAGTACTGATGTATGTCGTCTTGACCGAAGCAGATACGGGCTCCTTATGGTGAAAGTCGTGTTAACCGTACTTGCGAAAAACATTGGTGTCAGTAGTGCGTGTATGTATGCTGTATGCGTTTATTGATAAAAGCAAAATGCAAATACGTGAATTTTCAAAAGAATTTTTAAGATGCTTTTAAAAGAGATAAAAAAGGTAAATTTCAGTTTCCAAAATGTGTGAGAAATTTTGTGCTTATCGTTGCAACCGCAAGAAAATCTAAAGAAAAATTTTGTCAAAACCCTTTTTTTTTTTTGAAGTTAAAAAAGAAAAAAAAGGAAAAAAGAAAAAAAAAAGGATTTCAAACAACTAAATAAGACATCGAATGAATTGGGGAATCGAAAAAGGGAGTCATGGAATTTCATTTGTTAGTGTTTTTTTTAGAAAAAATACCGAGGTAAGGTTCAAGGCCTCCTTCCTCGGGGCTTGGTCTTAAAAAATTGTTTCCTATTGGCCGTAAGGCTGACATATTGGGGATGGTCAGGTGGTATGCACAAGTTTGACCAAGCTGATAAAATTTTTATGGGTTAAATTTTGTTATAGTCAAGAGTATACCCTAAACTAACGGTGTCAACCCCTTATCCCGCGTTTTCACTTTACATGTGTGCTTCGTGTTCTGAATGTTGTTATATGAGGCTATGCAGTCGTATGATCTCTTAAATGGCTGGATTTTAAGGCTACCAACATGCATTGCACATTGACTCCATTATTATTCCAGAGGTCAAACTAATAGCCGGTCATTGCTGGGGCTCCACAGGGTACCGAAATACATAGTACATCAGTTCTGGTACTACCCAGATAACATAGGCTAGGCTGGGGGCTGGATTTTACGACTACCCGCATGCATTACATACGAGCTTCGATATTATCCCAGAACTAAAGTCAAGGCCTGAGGTTACTATATATGCAAATTCGAATTAAAAGTAGTTTCTAGTGAATATTTTACATGTTGTTCCCAAATAAATCGAAGACATAAGATTAATTACAAACTGTAATAAAGCATTGCATAAATAAAGAAAAATTGATATAATGAACAAGTTTTGTATGAACCTTAATTTTAAATAAATTTAAACCACTTAATTATAACGAGCTTGACGGTCCCCAGCGGAGTCGCCATCTGTCGACGACCTTCCTCCGGATGGGGAAAGAAGAATTTGGTGGAGTCGCAACCCTAATTTTTTATGAAAATTAGGGGAAAACCGGATAAGCAACGTTTGAGATTTTTAGGTTTGTTCGTCAGTTACGTCTGGGGAAGACGGAACACCCCCACAACGCCCCTCGTAATAAGGGTGCTCTTAATTAAGTGGTTTAGTTTTATTTAAAGTTAGACTCGTAATAACTGACTAATTTGTTAACGTTAACCAGTATAGACTTTTAGAAATTGGATAACCACCTCATTCTTGTCTATACTGATTAAGGCATAATTGAACATTATACAAGCAATAATATTATGTACAATCACAAATTATTTATAAGATGTAGAGTTCGGATAGCCACCTTACCCTAACCTTAAAAGTGTTATATTTTTATTGGTCGGGATCTTTATTTATTGGGCTCAGTTGCTCGTTTCCTCTCTATCGCCCCTTTTCAAATGTGAATTAACTTTGAGATGTAGAGTTCGGATAACCACCTCTCTCTAATTTTGATTTTATGAATGTATTTATTAATGTTTTAAAAATTAAATTAAGTTATAGAGTGCGAGTAGCCATCTCCCTCTAATCTTAATTTTATGCTTGTATTTATTAGTGTTATTAATGTTTTAAAAATTAAATTAAGTTATAGAGTTCGAGTAGCCATCTCCCTCTAAACTCAAATTCGTAAGCGTGGTTTGAGATTTTTCTACAAATTATAGTCAAATCTGGTTGTTTTTGGTGTTTGAGATTAAAAAAAAATATAGTTAAAATCAGTTATTTATTAAATTAGAGCTTAAAATTTAATTAAAATCAATTAAAACCGATTCTGGGCCCTTAATGGGCCGGACCGGACCATTTGGCCCGGTCCAGAGCCAAAGTGGCTCGTCCGGGCGCGCTCGCGCCCGGAGGGACCCGAGCCTGACTCGGGTCCAAGCGCGGGGCTTAACCCCGCGCGCGACCGGCTTGGCCGGTCACAACCGGCCAAGCCGGTTCGTCTTCATCCCGCGAGCAGCGAGCTCGCTGCTCGCGGCGCTGCCGCCGCCGGCGACGCTCCGGGATCAAGCTCCGGAGGGTTTTGAACCCTCCCGGACTCAATGGAGATGTTAAAAATTACGTTCGGAGCTCCGTTTGGCGTGTTTTCGAGTTTGCGGAGTTTCGACGAGTTTCGGCCACCGGCGGCGATCGCCGCCACAGGGGTTGTTCCTAACGTTTTTGAGGGTTCTGAGTTCAATGGTGATGTCCAAATTTTATTTTGACGTGTGTGTGATGAGATATAGCGGAGTGTAATTTCGGGCGAATATTTTTATTTTTATTTCCGCCGCCGTGGCTTCGCCGTCAAAAAAAGCGGGGTGTAATTTCGGGCGAATATTTTTATTTTTATTTCCGCCGCCGTGGCTCGCCGGCGGCGAAGTCACGGCGGCGTCCCGTGTTATAATCGACGTAGAGACGATTTTTGGAGGGTTACCTTGAGGTTCGGATGTGTGTTGAGTCTTTGGTCGTTTGGACGTTTCGGACGCGTCGGCCGAGAGTTTGGCGCGGCGGCGACGAGTTTCACGTGTCACGCATGCGGGGTTTGGTTGCAGAGGAGCATAGGAGTCGAAGGTGAAGGCAGCGGCTCCCTCTTTCCCTCTCCCACCGGCTCTTTTTCTCCTCTCTCTCTCTCCCTCTCTCTCGGTTGCTTGCGTTTTCCCTTTTTTTTTTTGCTTTGTTTCTTACCCTTTTTTTTTTCAAGCTCCCCCCCCTGCCTTTCTTGCAGGCCCCCTTATATCTTCTCCCAGATGCATGCAAACCAACCCATCCTCCAAAATTTCACCCTTCATGTTTATTTTACAAAAGTGCAATTTCCTCGCAAGTTTTGGACCTACCCATTTGTTGTCTTATTAATTGTTTTTTTTGATGAAAATGCATGTACAGCTTCACACACACATATTCATAATTTTGTCCTCATTATTTATCCTCATTAAATATATTTTTATTTTATTTTTTTAATGAATTTTTAGCAGTATCTAAATCGGTGTCGCGGGGCAGGGATTCGATCATCGCATTATGATAGGGTTATGGTGGCCATCGCCTGGATTAACTGAGCCGAATTAAATCGATCGGATTGATTCAAAATGGACTTGATTTGACTTAATCGGTGCATATTGGTTTCGCAGACTGGCAGCCCGGACAAAATGAGGTGTCGACAAGTGTTAAGAATAATAAAACTCCCTGAATCTTTTAGCTTTGGCGGAAGTTTTTTCTTTGAATGACAGTTTCGTGGACGTCCAGCTTTTCGTTCATATCCAGTTTATCAGTGTCCTTGAGTTCAACCATCTTCTCCTCGACTTCTTTGCCACTCATAAGTATTACAGCGTCGCATTGCTCCTTACCCCTCGGGTAGCTTTCTGTGTTGACAGAGAGTGTTCCCTTTGATCTGTTTGCAAGTTCTGTAGCAATTTGTCCCAGCTGGGTCTCCAAATTATATATAGACGTCTTCAGATTTTTTATTCTTGAATTCTGCATAGAGATAATTTGAAGCAATTCGTCAGTTATTACCTTTCCTTCGTATAGGGGTTGTCCTAGGAATTCAGAAAGTGACATCTCAGCTCTTATTCCGTCAAGAGTCTGTTGTCTCTGGTTGTAACTGAAGTTGGATATGAACTGAATAAACTTTGTATTGAATTCAGCAACTGAGTGTCCTCCTTCGCAAATTTCACAAAATGTGGCTTGCTTTAATGTGACATAATACTGCAACATACAAGTAAGAATATCAATTTTATAATTTATACTAGTAAGGGCATCTACCTGATAAATACTTTATAATTTATACTAGTAAGGGCAACCCTTTGATCATCCAATAAGTCTTAAAAAAAAAAAAAAAAAAAAATCCAAACGAAAAATTAAGAATAAAAATAGAAAATAAAAAAAAAATATAAACAGAAAAGAAAGAAAAAGAAAATAAAGCAAAAAACAAAAAAATTTATAAAAATAGAAAGACAGAAAGATAATAAAAATAAAATTAAAAAATAGAAAAATAAACAAAAAATAAAAGAAAAATAAACAGAAATAAACCAGAAAAAAAATAATAAAGAAAATAGAGAAAAGCAAAAAAAAAAAGTTAAATTAAAATCAGATTTAAAGAAAATCGATATCAACAAAACTTCAGTCCCCGGCAACGGCGCCAAAAATCTGTTGCGTTAATTCTAGTAAGTGTACTAGTCGCACAAGTAATAAAGAGTGAGTAGAGTATCGTTTCCCTTGGAGACTGAATTTATTGATTACCGGCCTAGGTTTAATCCTGATTTTATTTAACAACCGAAATGACTTAAAAATATAATTCAAATTGATAAAAATTCTTCAAAAGATGATATTGAGATCCACAATTTGCAGTCGCTATAATAATCTAAATTCTTTTATCTAGCATTCTGAACATGGTTAATTCAATTTCCAGCAAGTCCTTATTATTATATAATATTCTCTCTCGATAAATATTAAAACTATTTCTCTCTCATCACCTACTATATCTCTATGCAGGTTGATCGGAGAGAAACACATTATATTTTAGGGACTTCATTTGATGCACGAATTCTATGTAAATATCTCTATTTTACATGATTTCGTGGTATGTTTCACTAGAAGAATTATTTATGATTTATTTCTCAATCTCATGATAAATCATCGTTTCATTTAAGTGGTGATCAATCACTTAAAAGCATTAAGAATAGTAAAACATTCGATATTTAATTAACTATGTTCTAGAATAACTTGATAAAGGAATTCATATTTTCATAGTTAGACTACAAATTGTGTCTTCAACAAAATTTCAATTCATAGAGAAATAATAAAAATAAATTAAAATTACAAGCTTTATTCTTCCAACGGGAGTCCTTCATCTTATGCATGTCTCTCTTCCTATTTATATTTTACATTCTTCTTCATTTTCTTCTATTTTTTAATTTCCAAAATAAAATTTTCTTCTTTTAGTTTTTCTTCATTTTAGTTGCTTTTTCTCATTTCTTCTTGCATTACTTATTTGTTTTCTTCCTTTTCCACAAGCTTCAAAGGCTTCAGTTGGGCTTCAAATCTATCTAGAATAATACAAAATGCTCAGATCCACCGGTCGAATCTTTATTGCATATTTAACTTCAATTTAATAATTTTGACCTGTAAACAACCAACAAATAATAAAATTAGTGCACAATCAATGCTAAATTTATATATAAAAAGTACGCTTATCACATGTATATATATACTAAAAATCTAATCCTAGAATGACAGATATTGTACTCCGCTATCTCATCTCTGGCATAGGAACAAAGAGCGTTCTCCCACCTGTGGACGTAGGCATTTTCGCCGAACCACGTAAAAATCTGCGTGTTTTGTGATTGCTTTTCCATTCATCGTAGTTTTATTCCTAAATCTAACAAACCCCGAACCATCATTTGGCGCCGTCTGTGAGGAAAGAAGATATTGAAACAATCGCCAATCGGAGACGTGCAACACAAAACGGCTTAGCAAGGAATGGCGTTCCGGCGAGTGATGGTAGGGTGGAACACCAGAAATTGGCAAGAGTTACCCGTGGTCGCAACCGCAACCACGATGATGATCCTAAAAAATAACAAGCTAGTTCAAACGAGCCGACTATTGCGCAACCGGTGCCCCTAACCAGGGAAGATCTCGCCACAGCTCCAACCAATCAAATTGCACCATGATCGGAGCAACAGGCAGACAGTTAAAACCGCCACAATGTATGGGATAAGTTGGGAGCCTGCAGATGCTCGCCTCTTGTCGGGACCCGCGTCCTCGGGGCGCAACCGGGCGCACGAATCGGGGACGATCCGCCCGGGAGCCCAAAATAAATAGCGAAAGCAACTGGAGCTCCGACGGACCGAAATATATTTTTATGATTTTAAAATGAGTTTGAAACGCATAGAAAACATTTTAAAGCAATTTAGGAAACTTGAGCCGAGTCTTGGACTTTCGAGCCTGGGTTACCGTACACGGAGGAGGTGGACTTCACCGCAAGGTCCGATAAAGCCTGCTTTGGGTTCTAAAGTATCAATCTCCTCCATTGATACAAGAAAATCCATAGCAACCTAGGGTCCGAAATATTAAAACATTTTTATTTTAAAACTTAGGACATGAATTTGTAAATTCCGGCTCAATCTGTATTTTTACAAATATTTAGGAAGTGTCACATACCTTAGATATATCCACTAAACCCAAATAAACACCCAAAACTTAAATCAAAACTCGTTTAAATCGGATTTGAAATTCTTATTCCAATGGGTTTTATCGGTCGACCGATCCAAACTTCCGGTCGACCGATACTTCATACGAACTAGCGGAAAGGCAAATTTAAATTATCCGTCGACCGCAGATCAAATCGGTCGACCAAAAATATCAGAAATAACAGAAACATATTTGTAAGGGCTCACAACTCGGGGTCTCGGAATCTGTATTCCTACTGGACTGTGAGAGACCACCGTGCACTCTCATATATCTAGTTTAGGTACATGCGCATATGTGACGCCCCGAATCCGGGGGTCGGAAAATTAGGTGGAATATACAAATGATATGGGATCTTATGAGCTAGTACTTCCGAAATACAACACAAACTTCAAATTATTTAAATACACAGCGGAAAAACTAAAATATATTTTTATATTTTCTTTATTTCCCCATTTAACTTCTAAACCCCGAATCTCGCTCTACGATCGTCGACAGTCCTCGCAACAACCTGCGGGAAAGTAGTACCGTGAGTATATAAAAATATACTCAGTGAGTGACCCACCCTAGCAACCCCGCAAGGCAACGGCCAGGGCTGCAGTCACACACCAACCAAAAACACAGCAACACAAGCTGCAATATCAAAAATTCGTATGCATGCTCGAATACTTCACACTAGGGCATACATAAACATCGCATGCAAATACAAGTTTGCACTCAATCGCATAACTTACATTGCCAAACAGTCTCAAGCATACATCATTCATGTTGCCAATCAAATTAAAACCAACTACAAGGGTTATAAGATAACCGATCAATATATGCCCACATATCAAGTAGCAAGCTTAACTAAAAGGAACTAGCTACCATATAACAACAAACAAAGTACGTCATCAACAACAAAACAAGAAGCATGTGGCATATAATAACATCAACCACATCATAAGAATATAAGGTAATCATCACCAAACCCAAATCCGTTATGCTCGTTTATCTTTCTTTTAAGTCAGCATGGACTAAAATACCAACCAGTTAGTCCTCTCATATTTTATAACACAACCACAACCCTTTAGGTTTCCAGCACCAAGGATCTGGGTCAACACGGGCACGTCGCGTCCCCCAATACCCTACAGCGGGGGCGATTCCTTTTGGCCTTAAGTGAGTTACTTGATATACCCACCTTTCCTGAATTTTCGATTCAAGCTTTGCCTGGTCTCGTAGCGCCACCCTGACCTCGGGCTGGCCTTAACTACGCCCACCGGTCTCTTCTTGAGATAAAAAATCTGGGACTCCGACGCCCGCATCGTCCCATTTCGATCCCGGTCGATAACCTCTCGACTTACACGGGAGAGCGAACCTAGGCGATGCAGTCCAACGAAAGAGTCCCACCACAAATATATTTCACTTTATCAAATCTCATTAGCGCTCACGTTGTCGATGTCTACAGATCACAACAATACTCACATTGGGCACACCAATCGCATAAGTACTAGTGATAGACATACAACGGTTTCCACGCTACATATTCCAAATCATGATATCACATAAATGAAGAGAAAGTATTTCCGAAACATGCCAAAGCCAAATAACATCGCCACATAAATCTTATTAGCGCTCACGTTGTTAATGTCCACAATCACAAACAAGTGAAAGATATACAACTGTTTCCACGCTAAAAACATAATAAGCACCACATCAAACTGGCATATTTTCATTCTCATATGAACATCATGCTAACCATTTAAGCATGCTCACAAATCATGTATCACATAATATGGGGTCAACCACCCCACATAAATCTCACAACAACATAGTACATGCTAGGAGTCGCATAATCATCACAATCTGCATGCTTAATATCACAAGCATTCAAACAACCGAAAGTAAAACCCTCTCACGGGTACATACCAAAACATCAAAACAAAGATCAAGTGTGAACCCCTTTAAACATGTTCAACTCAAGCCTATCCCTAGTCGGCAACTCCGAACTCACAAGAGAAAGCGAAAGAACCCACACACACAAGGGAGACGACGCACTTCACAACAATCCGCTCTACTAATGGTATTGCTAGAGCAATCGGCTCGCATACCGTCTAAGTAGGTCAGTCACGCGGACAACACAAGTCAAAAATCACATCGCACCTCTACCACAACACAACGGCGCAGGCGGCGCACACACAACGATACAACAGACATGAAACACACACAAACATATTCTATGAAGAGTATCAATCCAGCAGTCGTGCTTTAATACTCTTCTAACTAATAATTAAGTCAAAGTCACTACAATAGGTATAACTAGAGCCCAGGCGGCGCTCAAAGTCACTAAGAAGTCCAACACATTCCACATGTCAAAGTAAAACTTTACTACGTAATGTAAACATAGCAGTCATGCCTTATTATACAGTCAAACCATAGAAAAGTCGGTAAGTCAATAACATGATAAAAATAACATATATGTCAAGCCGACAAGCTAATAGATGCCACATCTACCTAGATGTCCGAACAAATCATAGTAAGGCCGGATGTCACTACTACTAAAGTAAGGGTTCAACCACATGCTAAGGTACTCGTCCGAACAAGTTATCACAATTATATGTCAAATCTACCAAAGCATTGGTTCATCCACATACTAAGTTACCCGCACCAAAATAATAACACATCACACGTCTTAACATGCACACAATTGTATATTCATTACAACATAGTAAAATCAATAAAATCAACATACAAGTGAGACCGCGGGATCACTCACCTACGTCCCGATTTTACCAAACTGAGAATCGGCGGACGACGTGAATCCCTTAGAGCTCAACCGAAAATGACTCTACCAACACGCTTACGAAGCCGAGGCAAAGCGACGAAGCATCCGAGTTCGCCGGAAAAGCTCGCCGGAGACGGTCGGCGGCGGCAACAGAGGCGGCGGCAACGGTCGGAACAAACGGACGTCGGTGGAGGTGGCGGCGACCACTAGAGACGACGGCAGAAGAAACAGCGGCGCCGATGGAGGCGGCGCGGCCGAACAGAACGGAGGCGGAGATGATGTCCGGCGCAAAGGCGTCCAATCGGCGGCGGGGAGGTTCGTCGGTGACCCAGGTGACGGTGAGAAGCCACGGACGGCGACGGCGAGGCACGGTGGCGCCGAAATCGGCGGCGTCCGGAATCTAGGGTTTCGCACGGGCGAGGAAATCGAGCGCTAGAACGAGCGAGAGGGAAGGACAGTGAGCCATTGAGGAGGATGGGGGGGGGTAGAGGCGCGGCGCGGCGACGTGCCGGCGGCGATCGGCGGCGGTGCGCGAGAGATCGCGAGAGCGAGAGGTGAGAGACGCGAGAGACGGCGAGAGATGGCGATCGTGCGAGGGAGAGGGTACGGGCGCGGGACTTGGGCGAGCGAAATGGCTCGTCCGGGTCCATTGGGCTAGGCTGGGCCGAGCCACATGGCTCGATCGGCCGGGTCCAATCCCAAATGGGCCCAAATCAAGCCCAAAACACATTAAATTAATCCAAACAAGTCCAAATCAATTCCAATACAAGTCAAGCACCAGAAAACCAAATAAATCTCTCGAACAAACTCGAAACAAAACCAAATCAAACTCCGAATAAATCTGATTTAAAACGAATATTAATTCGTGAAAATCCGAAACCTTACATCACATGCTCCCACTCGTCCAAAATACTCACGAGATGACAAATTGTGGCCAAAACTCATTTTAACTGAAAATATGAAAAATAAAAACTAAACATGTTATATTCTTCAAAACCATTCAAATACCAAGTTTCTTGCTTGGATAAGTTTATATCAACATAAATACACATGCTCAAGTCATTAAAACCCAAAGTGAAAATCAAATACACACTTTGGCACGAAATCAACATTTTCAAAAAATTCAACTCTTTAACACTTTTAAGGTCTAAACTCGTACATTTTCAAGTTTACACTTTAAAATCGTTTTCAAAATACCAAATACAATAACTGTAGTTTAATGCTTCCATTTACAAGATAGCACTATATATATATATATATATACATATGTGGGGCTACTTATACAACTATGTGATAACTATACAACTAGCCCTTCCCAAAATATACCTTCTATCCAAAAATATTCTTCTCTCGCTATCTGCCTACGCGAGCTCTTTACCCTTCGCGCACGGATCTGAAAAGAGGGCAACAAGAGCAGTGAGTCAAAAAGACTCAGCGAGTGGCACATTGGCGTCCTCTTCAGGAGCATCAATGTGACACCGCACACAAACATATAATAAGCAACAACAGGAGGTTTTCGGTCGACCGGTAACAGTTTCGGTCGACCGAAACCTGTATGTATTCACCCGTTCTTTAGAACTATCGGTCGACCGAAAGGTGGATCGGTCGACCGATCTTACCAGTAACAACAAAAACAGTTTTCAGAAATGAGAAACTCAATGCCTCGATTCGCGTATTTCCACCGGATCTTGGAAATCAACCCCGCACGTACCCATATCAACCAAAGATACACGTACGAGTACTTCCAAGCATCCGAAATACCTTCGGAGCACGGAGTTATCCTCAAAACACATTTTTACCAAATACGGTTTAAAACTAAAGCTTAACACCTCAAAATTTAAAATAAAGCTCACCTCCAATCCAATGGCATGCACAACTTATATAGAAGTATATTACACATGCTCACCCATTTTCCAACTCATTTTAAGAGCTCAAACCACATTTTCCAACAAATCGCACCTTTTGTATACAAATAACAAAAGCTTATAAAACTTGTTTTCAATACAAGTGTTTCAAACCCATTTCATGGACTATAGCTATTAGAGTCTAAACTTCACATTTCTAGAGTTTATACTCTAATAGCTTCACAAATCCAAAATACAAAATGTGTAGGTCAATGCTTCGGTTTTGAACTTTAATACTATGTGAATAAAAATGAGCTACAAGACTAGGTACAAAAAATGTGTATCTAACAAGTCTTAGCTCCCATCCCAAAAGATACCTTCTATCCCTTTCCTTTCTCGCAGTCGACCTACGCCGGTCCCTTGCCCTTATCGGTCGGATCTGAAAAAGGGACAACAGGAGGGGTGAGTCCTAAACAGAACTCAGTAGGGCACGCTTGGCGACCTCACCTGGTGCAACCAAGCGGACACCGCAACACCAAGCACACAATCACAAGTTAAAGCAATATAGCTATTAACCAATCACAATCATAAGTCACTATGTAAATACAATCAATGACAATAACCATACAAACAAACTGTGTATTGAACATAAGAAACAATGCTATCTTCGAATCGCATAATGTCACCAACCAATGGTCTTATGCATTCTTTTGGTTAATGTTAGCGTGACATTCTAATCCCAACGGATTGTCAGTATTATGTTATTGTAACAGTTTCTGGCAAAGGCTGGCCCTTGAGTAGGCGCAAGCCCCTAGTCCCATAGGACACCTACACCCAGTCCATCGGAACCTCGGGGAGCTACCCAGTCCGGACACGTCCGCACAATACCAAGGTCTTGGTCCACGTCGCCGTATCGATTCCGGACGACACCAACCACACACACAGTGAAGGCGACCCCACAACGCTTATTGGGGATTACTAGGGTTTATGCCGTATGCTACCTTAGGCCTCGCAACTCGCAGCCACCACCTGGCCAACTGGTGATCGAACCGCGTTTACTGACCTCATTAGAGGCACCACATCACCTAAGTATTCTTAGTCTCCCACGCTCCCTCACGACACCTCATATCCAGGCCCCGGCCTCCACGGATAAGGCGGAAGCGAGACTTACGAATACTAGGTAAAATCTTCTTATGTTTTTACAAGCCATGTGCATTAAGTCCTGATCTCTCCGCCTCTCTCCATCCCAAGCCCTCGCCCTCCGGGGTTAGTCCCTTTGGACGGATCTACTCGAGTGGCTGGCAGAGCATACGACCATATTAAGCACTCAAATGTTCCATTAAGTCACATACAAAACGGATGTCCCTAGAGGTGTCCTCCACATCCGAGCATGCTCAATAACATCTAAACATAATTAGCATGTTCATTAAGCATCACAACATAGTTCATACATATGCGAACTACAACATATATATATATATATAAATATCATGTTCTCATTATCAAATTTGCATAATAGCAACCAATTGCTATTAATAGCATACAAGAGCATCATAGCATATATAGCATGATCTCTACCACATCACAACATCATTAGGGTTTATTACCCAAAAATTAGACATACAACAAGATAATTGTCCAAACACACCGTACACATCAATACAAGCACATAAGCATAGCATACGGTCAAGCACATTCGCATACACATCGGTGATAACCCACTCACCTCTCAAGCTAAGCAAGAAACCCACGTCCAAACCCCGGGGAGTCACGATCGCGCCCAACAACTCAAGTCTACGCGAAGAGAACAACCGGGAGATTAGGTTTCTAAGGATTAATGGCTAAGGAGGGCTAGGAATCAACATTAATGGGGGCATTTACTTACCTAGGCCAGCTGGGAACAAAGGGGAGCTCGGCCAAGGCAGTAAATGAAAAACTTAACCCGAAATCGCGTAAGTGCTGTATTTAAGCACGGGCGTCGCGCAGGTTTCGGTCGACCGAAAAATGCGATCGGTCGACCGAAAGTCTCGGCCAACCCAAAAAAATAAGGCAAATACAACACTTAAGCCACTCGCGTCGAATCACCCTACGATACGCAACAAAGCACACATTAACTAGGCATCCTAGACATGCATACAACACCTCAAAACATAGCAAACCAAAACACGGACCTCACAACGTCGACCTCCGGAGATACTGTACGCGGCGGCTCACTGCGGTGTGCAATTGTTGCACGATACCGAGCGCTCGAATTTCCAGCAACGGCGCACGATCCAGCGATCTGAGATACGCCGGAGACGGTGGTCGGCCGTGGATTGGAGGTCGCGACGGCGTGGTTCGTCGGTAGGGTTGAACTGCAACCGGTAGTGACTGATTGTGCAACTGGTGGTGACTGGTTATGCAGCCGAAGCTGAAGGAAGGGGAAAGAAGAAGAAGAAGAACAGTATCTTCTTAACGGGCCGAGTTGGACTCGCTACCCGAGATAGTTTCTCAATACGAGCTCAATCCGCCACGCTACCAAGGTCCTGGTACGCGCCGCCGGGCATTCCACGCGACTACAGAACCCACGGTGATGGCGACCCCACAGCAGAAAATGGGCCAACTCGGACTCTTTACACCTTATGCAACCGAGCCTCGCTCTCGGAGCCGCCGCCCGGGCCAATGAGCGACTTCAAACCGCGTTCACCGACCTCCCTAGAGGCATCATTTATTATTGTGCTTATGTTCTAATTGGTCCAATCGTTTCCATCCCCCAAGCCCTAGCCCTCCGGGTATCGTTTCAACCGTTCTAGGCTTCGTAACTCGAGGTTCAACGACCCAATGTCAAGCATCACATGGCCCCGTAGGCAAGCACACTACATCATACGAGCGTCACAAAGGTACTTTACCCCACTGAATTTTACAAGCTCAAAGCATACAAGATATCCCTTTTTGGATTAAGCCTAGGTCACACAAATCGAATGTCTCTAAAGTCAATTACTCTACATTCGCGCATAATCATATTGTCACACTACTTTAGCATGAACATCAAAATTTGGTAGCATCTACACAATGTCCATAAAATTGGCTACAACATATGTACATAATCATGAAGTACATTTCAACATGGCTAGCATATCATTGGCATATGAGCATCATATAAACATATAAAGCATGGTATCATAGCAACAATCAATACGTTTAGAGTTTATAACCCGGCATAGCATGAAATATCATATAAATATCATACTACGCTCAAAATTCACATAATAAACATGCTAGCATCCCAAGCACATCGTATACAATACTCGGTGTAAACCGCTCACCTCGAAAACCAAAGATTCCTGCAGCCCTCACACGCAACTCCACCGAAATACAAGAAATTGGGGTCTACGCATAAAGGAGAACCTGGAGTGAGGAAATTAAGTTTAATTCAAAGAAAATCAAAGAAAAAGAGATAAGGACCTAAGAGGCCTTACCTAGGGTTCCCATCATTCTGCACTCGGGTGGGAAGAAAGAAAATAACCCCAAACAACATATAAAACAAGTCCTCACCTACTCTACCTACTCCGATCGGTCGATCAAAACAGGAATCGGGCGACCGAAAATCCTGAAACCAGCAAAAACATATTTGTTTCAGCACTCAGTCGACTCGCCTCGAATCGTACACTCACACCGACGGGTCCTCCCTAGGCTAGCCGGCCCACGACACGGTCACACAAGCAAAAACGCCACCCAAGTAAAATTTAGGGACGCATGCAAATATTCAGATAAATATCAAAGCATGCTAAAAAAACATAATCCGAAAATAAAACCGGACACGGACCTCACACCTCTCCCAGAGTGAAGCGCGAAGCGTGAAGGACAAAGTGGGGGAGTACAACAGGAGCAAGGAGCAGGAGGGTCGCCTCTCCGGAGTCATGCAATCGGGAGACAGAAAGCCCCGGTCGTTGCCACAAGGCTCCTGGAAGAAGAAACACAAGTCAACATGCCTCCTACCAAAAGTGGACGGTGATTGTTTGCCCCTTACAGATTTACACCAGGGACAAGCATTCACCTCTTATAAAGAGAGTTTTGGAGACATTGATACCATCCGTTTTTGAACTATCAAAGCTTAAAGATTTCGACGGCACTAAAAATCCGGAGTCCCAGTTAGAAAAGTACCGGACGGCGATGAGCTTCAAATGGGCGTCTGACGAACTGTGTTGCTTACCCCGGGGGTCACGGAAATCAAGGTGGATTTTTTTTTTTTTTGAAGAATAAACTAAACGACAAGACGTTATGAGCTAGTACTTCCAATTCTCAATAGTACAATAGATTTACAAATTTATTAAATTATACAACGGAAGATAAATAAATTTACATTTTCAACCAAAACTATCTTCTGAACCCCGTGCTCGCTCTATGATCGTCGACTGACCCTGCAAAGAACTAAGGGGAAGAAGGGGTGAGTATATAAAATATACTCAGTGAGTGACCCATCCTGGCGAAGGCAACCACCAGGGCTGCGGCCACACACCAAACACATGCAAGCACAGATGGCATACATGCAGATGCTAATATGCATATAAATAGAAGTCGTACATATTAAACTTCTATATGCCAATGCAATCTGCACGCGTAGCATAAATCCAGGCACACGAGTTGTATATAAACATCTTCTAGCACAGATGAACATACAACAAGTTATCACAACATGCTGGAGTAAACTGAAAGAGTAAATGCCCTAAAAGCCAATAATATTGGATGTTTTGGCGAACATATTTGTATAAATCCTTTTTTGATTTACTTGATTATGGTTATATGTTTATTTATCGCATCGTCATGTTTAATATGTTGTATGAATGTATGTGAAAAACCCCATGGACTAAGGCAACAGAATTAGGATAATAATAGTTGATCATGATAATGAGACCTAATGTCTTATAAACCTAAGTCCAGAACGTTCTTAGTCATAGGTGCATTGAGTAGGGGCCTCAATGTCACCGAAAGACACTAATACACAGCTTGCTTGCTCATAAAGATGAGAGTAGTGATCTCATTCACTTAGCGTGTAGTCGACACTGAAACAAGTGGTGTAGTGCTCATTGGATGAATGGTTCACTGAACTGATTACTCGAAAAATACCATGGAGTCTGTCAATGGTAATTCTTCAGTGTGATAGTTAATGCTTGATCCTCAGACTTGAGATATCATAGTATCTTATGTGTATACGATTTATGCTTTAGTGTGTTTCTAAGTTAGCCAGTTTTATAAGGGACCATCCTGGGTATAATAATAGAGCAGGAAGATAGATAATAACCAATAGAGACATCTGTCACCTCCTATAAAGGACGAGAACATCCTATGTGTCTTTGAATAGAACTAGCTCAGAAAATACTTGGCCGAGGTACGATGTGAATTAAGAAATGTTCTTAATGTCACAGACGAGCAAATCTATTAAGACAGATACATATGATTGAGCTATATTAGAGTTTGACAGATATCCATACTCTAAGCTCATTCGGGATGTTAGAAAGGAACAGAAGGATTATAGGTCATGGAAACTATTCACACAAAGGTTTCAAGTGATGAATACTGATATTCAACCCGTTTCTCTTGGTTTTGTGGCTCACCAAGCAACCTTAATAATCTTCTCACAAAAAAAAAATAAAACCTAAAACCCAAATTATAACCTCTCTACAAGATCACTCAATGATAGGTAAGAGGTCTAGGGTTAGATTTATGGATTTGCAAGTTTAAGCTCAAATCTATGTTCCAAGGGGGTGTTGGAACCTCTCTAGGGGCAGAAAAATATTTTGGCAAATGCAAGGATTGGTTGTGGCCGAAACAATTCATCTCCTATTTATAATTTTCACTTCCAACGGCTACAAACGGTTATTCCTGCGAATTTTCGGTCGACCGGATTAATATTACGGTCGACCGTAAATATCAGTTTATTCGTTTTAGTTAAGCCGTGGTCAGAATGACTGGTCGACCGAAAATTCTGCAGTCGACCGAAAATTCTCTCAGTTTTGGATTGATTTAGAGATTATGTAACTTTTGATTTCGGTCTCTAAATCATTCCAAACTTTGAGCTTAACTCTAAATCTATATATCTAGCACTAGAGAATATAAAACACGCTCATAAAATATAAATACATTAATTCTTAGAGTTTCGGTTCGGCTCCGTCTTCGTAAAAAACCTTTCTTGAGTTCTTTGTGCCACCGATGCGTTTGCAACACTTCATCCATCTTCTCTAGGCATGTTAAGCTCCTCCAAGTTTGTTTAGTTGAGTGGTGACGCTCGTAAACGTGATTTTCTTCATTTTGGTCATTTCTGGTATGTTGAGCTACACCTAAAACCATTAAATCTTGAACAAACTCATTAGTACACTTTTACTAATTATTTTGTTATCATCAAAATGACATTAGGGCCAACATCAATAAATACAATCTTAAAGTGCTTCGCGTACTCATACTTTAAGTTATCGTTGACGTAAAAGTAAACATGGGGCTCATGAATACTTCTAATTATTAGATAATTTTAAGCAGCGGAGTAAATGTTTGCGCTTTTCTTTTCCTTCTTTTTCATTTTTTTTCTTTTGAAGATGAAGAAGAATCGTAACTGGTATTCAGTTAACTTCATTTGTATGCTACCCACAAAACATTCACTCATCATTTGAATATCAATGCTTTTTGCTAAGTACCTCCTCGTTGCCTGTTTTGTTGATCTTGTGTCATCGTAGCTTGTTGAAGCGTGAATCGACTTTTGATTTTCAAGTAGGAATTGAAAATTGCTATTTCTTTTGTATTTTTTCCTTTCCCCCTTTTTTTTCTTTTAAGTTGCTAACCATTCCCCTTATTATGTTAAAGCTCAGAACATGCATATTTTTCGAATTATTCTTTGCAGAATTACATGTTAATGAAAAAAATGGTAGCGAGAGTTCATGTACTCTGGAAAAGAGATCTTTTAAAATTTGAAAAGAAATTGTTCAAAACACATTGCTTCCAATTGAAAAGAAAGTAGCTGAACTTGGATAGAAGACACATATTAAGACTTGAAGTAAACTAGACAAAATATCTCTCGCTTGCAAGAAATCTATGACTTTTATATTTTCTTGGTCTGGCATATCTTCCTGATGATAATATCCTCTCTTTAGTCCTTGAAGTTTCTGACACTGCTTTAGTGGCTTATTCAATCTGGTTCATCTTGATTTGTCCTGCGTTGATGAGTTATATATCTTATTTCTTAAAGTATAACATCTTTCAGTGCCATGTCCCACGATTCCACTATGGTAATCACAATGGAGATTTGCATTATACCAGGCCGGGTATGGTGGTTGCAATTGGTTGGTGGGTACCGGAGACATCAATCCTTTCTCAACTAACTGCTTGAAGACTTCTACTTGCTGATACTGGAGTGGCTTGTTGTAATGCTTATTGGCTGGTCGGATTTGTCTTCGTATTGTTGTTGCTGGTGCGGAGGTGCATAATAGTGTGGCGCTTGGTATTGTGGTTGTTGTTGATCATTTCTTGCCTGATAGTTACTTTTGAAGCATAAGTCTGTAGTAGCAATGACATCATCTTTATTCTTTTCGATCTTCTTGTTCACATTAGCAGATTTAAGAGCAGATTCGATCCATACACCTGTTTGGACTAAATGAGCAAAGTCCATAGCATTAGCGCATGAATACTTGTACTGAACATTCAAACATTCTAATTTGATGAATGTGTCCACCAATTCTTACTCCGTCATTGGCGGATCTATCTGGGCTACTTTGTTTCTCTATCTCAATGCAAATGTATGGAAGTCCTCATTCTTGTTCATCGTTAGCTTCTTTAATGAAGACTTGTCTAGTACGAAATCTAAGTTATGTTTGTACTGCTTTAAGAATGCATTGGCAAGATAGTTCCAACTACGTATCTCCTTTTTGTCCATACTGAGATACCATTTCATTGTCGGGCCTGTTAAGCTTTCTTGAAAATAATAAAATATCATCTTTCATTTTTTTTAGATATGCCCCCATTTTGCTGCAGTACAATTGCACGTGAATTAGACGATCGGTGGTACCTTTGTACTTTTCAAATTCTGGGACCTTGAACTCTTTTGGTATCTCTATATTTGTGATAATGCAGTACTGTGATGGGTCTATTGCCCCTTTGTTTTCTTCTAATGACTTGAGCTTGTTCAGAAAATACTCCATTTGCTGAGTAGACTACTTGTTCGTCTCGACTGATTGAATTGATTGATTGTTTGCTTCTACTGACTTAGCAGTAATGATTGCTATCACAATAGGAGGTGCAACCACCTCAGGTACTGGAACTTGTACAGCAGGAGGTATAACCACAGTGTGAGGCAGTTCTTGAAATGACAGTGTCACCGATGGTCCTTGACTGGAGGCGGAGCCTGCTTCCTGCACAAATGACGAACCTATCTGCTGCATGCCTTGGAGCTGTGCTATTAGTGCTCGAACTTGAGCTGCCAAATCTTCCTTTTCCTTTCCCATTGCCTAAATTGTTCTACAGTTTGATTAGCAATTTCTTCGTAGCTTCTCATGATCTTTCCTCTCGATCGAGTGAAATAGGTCTTTTTCACCGAAGGTTCAATGATTAAAATGATCATGAGGTTTTTTTTTAAAAGGAAAATTGAATGAGAATTTGAAGAAAAAAGATCACGATAAAAACAATAAAATAAAAAGAAAAGAAGCCCTTTTTGTTTTTTTTTTATTTTTAAAGAAAACGTTGAAAATCGATTGTACAAAGAAATCTCAAAATTTTATTCTGCATTCTTGACGTTATTTATATGGTATATGCTCTATTTGCATGATATATGTCACTATATGAGGGTATGTAATCTATGGGTTCCCTACATTGACTAGTTTCTAATAGCCCGTCATTGCTAGGTTTCCACAGGTTGCTAACATACATAGTATGCCAGGCCTGGTACTACTCAGGAAACCTATGGGCTAGCCTAGGGTTGGGTTTTACGACTATGCGTATGCATTGCACACGAGCTTCGATATTGTCCCAGATCTTAAGGTCAAGTCGAGGCCAGTTGGTATGCCTATGCTGACAGTAAAATAAACATGCTTATGTTGACTATGTGCTAGAAAGCGTAAAGAGCATAATAAAATGATATAACTGACATAAAAGAAATGAAATAAAAAAATGACCTTTATTCCTTAAATAAATCCTAAACTTAATAAAAATCTTATCTTTAAACAATTTTAAATCACTTAGTTAAACGAGCCTGACGGGTCCCAAGTGGAGTCGCCATCTGTTGACGACCTTCCTCCAGTTGGAGGAAAGAGGTTTAGAGTCGCCACCTAATTTTTATGAAAAATTAGAAAATCGGGATAAGACACATTAGATATTTTTTGGGTTCGTCGTCAGTTACGTGTGGAGAAGACAGGACACCCCTACAGCGCCCCTCAGGGTTTCCTCTAGTGTTTACTTTGTGTTTTTCTTTTCCTCTATAAATATAAATAAAATAATTCACTAAAGTGCAAGAATTGGTTAAACCGCCTCAACCTAATTTTAGTAATAATGTCTTTAAAAATCTTATTCCTATATCGCGTCCTAATTAAGACTATGATATTGTTATATTATCTTTATTAAATTGGGCATAGCGTGTTTTCGTTTCCTCGTGCGAACTACGCCCCACATTTTAAGAATACATTGGAGAGAGCATTGAGTGGAAACATATTCACCATAAAACTATTTCCATTTCTCTGACGAGTGCTTAGACGGGGTGTAAACTCAAATTAACCACCCTTACCCTTCTTGAGTTTTGAACACGACAATACTAAAATACTTTATACCTTGATCACATTACAAATGCTATTTAGACTTTTTAATATCAACCTCCTCGTGAATGCGTGAGTACTGTAACATAAACCTTAAAATCACAAGGTATATAGAATGGCCCTAAACACGCTGCTAATAATATTAGATATTTTGGCGAACATATTTTGTAATAAACTTTTTTAGTTTACCTTAGGTGGTGAGTGGTGGAGTTTCTATAAATATAGCTCTCTCTTTTAGACGTGAGTCTTCACGCATACGCTCAGCACCAACTCTGTTTATATATTTTGATGCAAATAGTGGGTGATAAACTCATAGAGACTATCTGGCAACAGATATTAGGAATCCATCTATCCATCAGATATAAGATCGTCCTGCATAACTGCTCCATATAATAAACCGAAATGTCCCTACTAAGACCATAAACCACTCCAGGAGATTATTCTCTCTCTCAGTAGACTCAATGTGACCGGACAATCAAGCACCCTGAGTAGCTAAAATTGCGTTGCTAAATTGCTTCACATACGGATGCGTAGCCCCAGATAGTATAATATCTTGTCTACTATTTACACGTACTTCCATTGAACAAGTGATTGTACTGTGGCACACGCTGACATTGATTAGTGTTGTACAGCGCATGACCTTATTGGATGAATAGCGAGCCCACTCCTTCTACATCGTTACAAATATCATCACCTTTCACCATATCAAAGACTCATCGCGCTTAACACACACCTAAAGACGCCTCTATCGAGAGTGCGGTAATTTCTTCAGTGGATAGTATACGATCAATCCCTTCGGGTTCTCATACTTTGTCACGTCGCTGAATATCCAGTCTTGCTCTATGTCCTCAGTAACGATCGTATACTTGATCTCTTAGTGTCATCTACCTCCTCTATACAAGCTATAGCTCAGGCCTGTAACAAACATTCTCGGGACAGAAATGAGCGCGTTCTAGCGGTACCAAAATCTACTCAACAGCACATGGAAGAGTAATAGAATAACACACCTAGCTCATGGAATCTGTTACCTTCGTGATTCTAAAGGACCTAGACGATAAGATACACCGAGCCTGGCGTCAACACCTGCTAAATAGATAAGTTTTCACCCATGTGAATTAGAACTAGCTCAGAAAATCGTCTCTCTTCGGGCATTCGTCCGCACACAAAATCGAACCCTGGCGAGTGTGAATTACTTAGAGCATAATATTCTTAATAACCTTCCAATCAGCACCGAGAAATCTATTAAGACAGTACACTTCGTCATCCTAGATTGCAATCTCTAGCAGTATTTGGCTATCATTTGTGAGCTTCCGGAGATTTAGATTTGTTATTATCGGAATTAATCTATGCTTGATCGAGAGTTTAATTATGACATTATAATATATAGAAGTCTAAATCTCTCAGATTCTGCATTTGGAGTGCAGTTGAAAATTGATCCTTCTGCGTTTGGGCCAGTTTTGGGCCAATTGATCGAGCTCGCCGACACCACAGAACGTTCCACCTTCCGCTCGCCAAAGCCATGAGCCAGATCAGGCCTGACTAATGCCGCGCACAGCCGCCGAAGCTCCCAAATGGCTCGAGCCGACGGCGGCAGAACCCTCTCTCATCTCGCGCCTCTCTCTTTCTCGCCCCTGCGGGCGCCACGTCATACGCTCTTCACATACTCCTCTTCTCGGTTCTCGACTCCGCTCTCGCCGCGCCGCCTCGGATGTGCTACACAATCTCGGCCCGCGATCTTGGCTATCTTGATACCTCTTTCGCCTGTAACGGATGAAACGGTGCTCTCTGCACTTGACTCTCGGACGGTCCCCCCGGTATTGCGTGGCCTTGCCTTCGCCACCCCATCGCCTCCTATCACGAGTGCCTCTCACAGTGTTGTCTCTCGTTTCTCACTCCCGTCACTGTACTCGCGTGCGTTAAATTCTGAATCTGCGATATAGCTTCAGCCATGGCAAACCCTAGCCGTGCTCGGCCTCCGCCTCGCCTTCATCCTCAACGGGTGCCACGGCTCGCCGCCACCGTTCTGCTACAGAACAGGAGAGAGACCTCAAGCCAAAGTAGTGCAGTCGCTCGTCTGCAACAAGAAATTCCAGTGTCACTAGCAGTCGCCGGTCATCCTTCCTGCCAGTGATCGATTGAGGCTGCCGCTGCTGCTGGATCCTCTCTTCTCCTCTCTTAGACATCATTAGTCGTCACTCTCCATCCGCCCCGACCTAACTAGATGGGCGACTCCGACCGGTCGTTCTCTCTCCGGCCGCCGCCTCGAGTTGCAGCCGCCTCCCTGGGACCCTGAGTACGTTGGACATCTCCGATCCCCTCCGTCGCGTGACTGTTGCTGTCGCCGTCGTCGCCGGCCGTCTCCGGCGAACTTTCCGGCGAGCCCGACCGTTCAGCAAGATCGCCTTGAGCACGTGAACATGTTGCCGAGATCGATTTTGGAATAGCTTCGACGTTCGCACACCGATTGTTCGACCCTAGTTGGTAAGGTTAGGGTATAAGGTGAGCGGTTCGCACCTTTGTTTGATAACATGCTTTATATTGCTCGATCATGGGTTGAGATAGGTTTTTATGCGATTTACAAGTTAAAAATGATGTATAACATGTTTTACGTAAAAATATGTTTATAGAATGTGCTTGTGAATCATGTTGGATGTCTCGATATCATCTATGTTGTGTGATTGTCATGTTATATGTGATGGCATGTATATGATCTATGTTATCCGCCAGGACGAGCATTTAGGGCTTATTGCTAGTTTTATGCTCTTTGGCGATGTTTGCAAATGCTATGTGATGCGTAGATGGCATGTTACTGATATTTATGCCCGTGTGAGTGAGTATCGATGTATGTATCTTAGATGATATTCATGACGGGAATTGATGTAATACAACATGCTTTATGATTGAATCGTATCTTGCGATGTTATGTGAGTTATTTACTCTAGATATACATGTTGGTAATGTTTGATGTGTTTTATGATAACAACTTTGAATGGATTACTTTACCTGTTATGTATTTGTGGGTTGGTGCCTGTATACATATTGGTAGAAGAATTATTATTGGCCCTATGTAGCTTGTTTGTTTCTGTCTTAAGTTGGGTATTGTGGGTGTTAGCTTTTGCGATACTAGGAGTTAGTAATGTGAGCTTAACGAACTCCTTTACGATTACTCGTGATTAGACTGATTTGTGGGTATGGTGATGGTGGCTCTAGCGATTACCCGGTTTAAAAATCCCGACATGAACTTGAGATAAACCAGCAGGCGTAGTGGTCCCACCACTGGCCAGGTGGGCACTGCGGAGTGCGAGGCTCAGGGTTGCACCGTCCGGCAGGTGCAGAGCGACTGAGTAGCTCCTACAGGACGCTGTGGGATCGCCCTTGCTGGAGGTTATGGTGCCTTTGAAGTGCGCGCTATAGGGGCTTAGAGACTATGACCTTGGTATTGGGGTGTAGACCAGAGTTGGTGCTCTAGCGATACCCGGTTTAAAAATCCCGACATGGACTTGAGATAAAAACCAGCAGGCGTAGTGGTCCCACCACTGGCCAGGTGGGCACTGCGGAGTGCGAGGCTCAGGGTTGCACCGTCCGGAGGTGCAGAGCGACTGAGTAGCTCCTACAGGACGCTGTGGGATCGCCCTTGCTGGAGGTTATGGTGCCTTTGAAGTGCGCGTATAGGGACTTAAGAGACTCATGACCTTCGTATTGGGTTGTAGGACCAGAGTTGGTGTCGTCCTGTAAGTGTGGACGGTGTAACCTCTCTGAGTTGTCCCGTTACCTTAAATTGAGTCGCGGTGGATATTGGATTATTTGGATTGTTGGTTTTGGGTTGGGCTGGGGTGTAAACTAAAGCTGGTGTCGTCCCCGAGGGTTTGAGGGCGGGTGTAGCCTCTTTGATTGTCCCATAGGGCGTGGGAGGTTTACCGACAGTGTGGAGCGGGACTAAACATTTGGGTGTTAGTGCTCCGGTAGTTATCACGCTTAACATAATCCCTGGACACCAATACATAATTGGTAGACGATTTATTTATATTTGTTGTAGCGTGATGTTGCTATGTTTGTATTGATCGACATGATTGATAATGTGAACGGCATGCTTTATACTTTTGTTATATTATATATATATCTTGCTTGCTATATAATTTTGTTTGTTTTGTTTTTGGGTGCCTCGATAGTGGTTGTTAGGAACACTATCGTGCCGCCTCACTAAGTCTTTTCTAAAGACTTACGCTGTTTGTTTATCCCTTTCTCCAAGACTTTGCGGCGAGCGGGAAGGGATCCGTCGGAAAGCGTATAGCAGCGAGTGAGCTTGGGATTACATTTGGCTTAAGGTACTGGTAGGGGCTAGCATAGCAGTTAGCTTGTAGCCATTTGAATATGTATATATATTAGTATTAAACATGTAGTATTAAAGGTTTGTATAAAAAGTTACTAACACCATGTTTCCTTTGTGAAGATCTTTGTGTCAACTTTCATGTTTTAATTCCTAGATGTATTAGTTTAATACCTTGAGAATTGTTTATTTGAAAGTTGAGTATTTTGAGGTATTTACCACGTTTATGCGTATTGGCTATTTGATTGCATAAACGGTGGTTTTGAAGTTCCCAAAACCTTTGTTTTAAAAAGCTTTGGACAAGTTGTTTCCCTTTAACATGTGATTTTTAAAAAATTGTGTTGCAACTCTTAGAATGGCAAATTAGGTGAATTTGACCCTTACACTGTTATGCTTTCCGATGTTGATTCCGATGGCTTTATTGATTTAGAAGTCCTTGCTTAAGAACTTTTGATATTTCCGAAATCTTTTTAAAACAAATACAGGTTGAGCCGGGATTTATAAAAAGGTTTTCCAAAAATTCGTTTTAAATCGTTATTTGATACGGGACCTTAGATTGTCTTTGGATTCTTAGGCATCAATGGGGAAGATTGATGCGTTAGAATCTTAGGCAAGCTGAGATGGGTAGTGGTGAGAATCGTCTTCCCCACGGAATCTCGCCCAAGCCAGAAGTCCGGATCACGGCTCAACAGGTTTTAAAGTTTTTAAATTTCGGTACTCGTCATGTTTACGAGTTTTCTAATCACACATTTTAAAAAGATTTCAAAAGCTTCCGCATTTATGTGTGATTTGGTGTTATTTCTGTCGCGACCCCGGGTCGTGGGTCGTGACATATATCCATACTCTAAGTTCATTCGGGATGTTAGAAAGGAATAGAAGAATTATAGGGTATGAGAACTATTCACATAAAGGTTTCAAGTAATGAATACTGATATTCATACCACACGGATGGTCATGGCATGTTGCTAGACGTCAAACATGATCTGTGAATAAATATAATTGATAGGTTGAATTAATTATTTGTTAATTAGTTGAATTAACTATTTATTCACTGCCAGCGTGGTACTGAACATAATGGGCCACACGCAAATGGGATGCGATCGCAAAAAATCAAAAATTTGTGCATTAGGGGCTGTTTTGTAAAATGCAAGTGGGCGTTTTTTACAAAATGGCAAAAGAGTGGATTTATTGTGTAATATATGAATCTATATATATGCATAAATAGTTTCCTTCTTCGTAGCCGAAGAAAAAGAAGGTAGCGGCGTAAGAAGAAAACCCTACCGCCGCTAGCACGAGCTCGGGTCTTCTTCTCGTTCGAGCGCCTCCCCTCCTCCACCTTCTTCTCCGACCGGAGGCGACAACGATCAGATTGACCGGCAAACTTCAAGTCCATTCTCGGTCAAGAACCGTTCATCGATCCGAGAATTTCGGTGAAGCTCTCGTCGACTCGTAGTGTTCCACCGAATCGCCGACACTCCTTCATCCCAGTCAGTCGACGGCGACGATGCCAAGTCTCGGCATCACCTACATCGCTTGGCTCTCGGGTGCAATTTTTGCATCACATCGACGGCATCTTGGGCTCCGGCGTCTTGAGGAGACGACGGAGGCGGCGATCAACAGCTGATCCAAGGTCGCGCCGGCGTGCTTAGACGGTGAAGCTTGGACAACGGTTGGCGGTGGAGCGGCTGAAGCTGATCGAAGAAGAAGAAGAAGAAAAAGAAGTTTTTTTTGTTAACTAGCCGAGATTGGATCAAAGCCCAATCCGATTTAATTCGATTAAATCGAATTTAGGTTTCGCGAGCGTCTCAGCGTGGACTAGCATTAGTGGCCGGATAGTTTCGCGTCAATTCATCAGAATCCGAGGATCGTTTCGTAGCATGTTCGATCCGCCAAGGTATTTTGATAAACTCGTACCGCGTTAGAAGCATGATAGGATCGTAATAAAATTAATTATATTAATTTTATTATATCACGCTTGTTTTATATGAGATGTATGAATTTCGATTATTATAGTATACCAATGTGATCATGTATTCGGGTACACGGAGATTGTGTTTTAAATATTTAAATTTTCGCTGCGCATCTAATGTGTTTTTTTGACCCCGATAACCAACATAAAGATCGGTTAAACCGACTCACTTTAACCTCTATTTTTATTAAGCTTTTAAAAACCTTTATTGTTGAAAATGTTTATAATTTAGAGAAATCCTAGCTAAGGCGTAAAGATCAGTTAAACCGCCTCACTCTAGCCTTAACCTTATTAAACTTTAAACCCTTTTTCTTTGTTCTTGAAAATGACTTAATCCTTTACTTCTTGACTTAAAAATTTGATAAAATGATAAAAACTGAGTTTAAATCCAAAATTGGTTGTTTGGGACCTAAATGACTCGGTTTTTAGCAGTTGAATCGGTCAAAATGGAATGTGGCTCGACCAAAATGTGATTTGGCTCGGTTTTCGTCAATTGGGATCGTTCTGAATTGATTTGGCTCGGTCGGAGTCGAAAGTGGCTCAGTCATATTGAAAATAGCTCGGTCGTGATCGAAACTGTCTCGGCGCGACAGAGCCCGATGTGTGCAGGTTTAGCCCCGCGCACGTCACTTCCATTTAAAATGACGACCGGCTGAGCCGGTCGTCATCGTTTTCTTCAATCGGCCGCGAGCATGCGGCCGATTAACGATGGCCGGCAATGTTTCGCCGCCGGCCGTCGAAGACCATATACGTACCTAAGGGTTATCAAGGGTCCTGGACTCAGTGGAGATGTCAAATTTTAGTTTCGATGTGTGTATAACAAGATATCTTGGAGTGTAGTTTTAGTATAAAAACTAATTTTTATACTTCGCCGCCGTGGCTTTGAGCCACGGTGGCGGCTAGTGATCTACTACAAATCTAGATGCTAATGAGAGTTGTTTGAGAGTGTTACCTTTGGGTTTGAATGTGAGTTGGATTCGTTATCATTTTCAGCCGGAAATCCAAGCTGCGGCCGACGAGCGTGATTCGGGTGACTGTGGCTGCGACGACGTCGAGGTGCTTGATGAATGCGGAGACGTCTGGATAATAGACTCTCTCTTTTTCTTTTGTTGAATATTTTTCTCAGATTTCTTTCGCCGGGAATACTTCCTCTCCAACCAGCCTCGCCTCCTCATCGGTCCCTTCCTCATTTATAAAGTTCTCTGGGCAGACGAGGTGGCGTCAGTTGACGAAGCTGAAGAGGCAGACATTAGCGACGTTTCGCGGACGTGGGATGGCCGGCGACGCTTCGCGGCAACAGTTGAAGTCTATTCTCCTTCTCCGTTAACTGTAAAAAAATGAATTATAACTCGTATTACAAAACAAATCCCTGGTTTTCAATATTTGCAAAACGAGCTGCTTAGAAATTTGCAAACACTTCGTCCTGAAATTATATTTTCGCAAAAATAGACTCTACAGCATAAATTTTGGTTCCGAAAATTACGATTTATTCGCATGTGATCTGTAATGTCTCAAATTGCTCGTTTCTCATCTGATCTTCAAGTATAAAGCTTTAACAACACAAAACAAATTAGATTTTATATTTAATTGGATCAAATCGAACTAAATGAGTCCAATTAAATGAGTCAAATCAAACAAAATGAGTCTAACTCGATTTAATTGGGCTCGATAGGCCTATTTAGCTTAGTTAGTCCCAAATCAGACTTGGTCGAGCTTAAATGTGCCGAGCAATGCATCTGGATCAACGTTGTGCGCGGTTAGCGAGCCGGACAAAATGAGGTGTCAACAGCGAGCGTTTGCCAAACCCCTACTGAAGTGTATTACACCCTAACAAGGAAAAAACGTCTTACACAAAATACATAGCAGAGATTGTGGATTGAACATCAGTGGCCGAACACTCGCAGCAAAAACTATACGGCAAGGGTATTATTGGCCCTGGATCAGACAAGATAGTGAGGAGCTGACGCCAAAATGTGAAGCATGCCAGAGGCATGCCAACTTCATGCATATACCTCCTGCAGATCAAATATCCATTAGTTGACCGTGGCCCTTCGCCCAATGGGGAATTGATACAGTGGGACACTACCGACGGCGACTAAAGGCCGCAAATTCATCATCGTAGCAATCGAATACTTCTCCAGGTGGATAGAAGCAGAGCCACTAACCGTGATAACAGGTAACAATTGTTGAAATTTTTTTTGAAAAAATGTTATTTGCAAGTATGGCCTTCCTCGGATATCAATCACAGACAATGGCACCTTGTTTAATAGCGCAATCTTTACAAAGCAATGCGAAAGATACAAAATTGAAGACTGACTCTCATCGGTATGCCACCCCCAAACAAACGGGTTGGTGGAGAGCGCTAACCGCACCATCATATCAGGGTTACGATCTACCCTAGAGGAGAAAGGGGGAAGCTGGCCTGATCTACTTCAAACAGAATCGTGGGCGTACATGACCACACATCGAATGGCCACTAGAGAAAACCCTTTTTAACTTGGCGTACGGCACAGAATCTGTTCTCCCTATCGAAATAGACGAGCCGACTCTCCGAACATAGTGGGAGAATGCTGAGTCCAATGATGAGCAAATCAGAATCGAGCTCGACCTTATCGGTGAAAAAAATGACGAAGCAGCTACACGGGCAAAGGTATATCAATGTCAGACAGCTAAATATCACAATTGCCGAGTAAAGCCCCGTAAATTCAAGCAAGGAGATTTGGTGCTGCGAAAAATACTGGGTATTCAAGATCCAGGTAACAAAAAACTAAACTCCAAATGGGATGGACCCTTTCAAATCATTCAAGTGATAGGGAAGGGATCGTGCAAACTCAAACGTATAGGCAGAACCACGGTTCCCCATACTTAGCATTCGAGTAACCTAAAGAAATTTTATTAGTAGCAAAAGTACAGGAAAACACTCGCACACAGCTACCAACAAACAACGAAATACCAAAGTGCAACATCAAACAAAATAACATTTGCCAAAGGGCCTAATGATGAATTAAAGCCTTTGGGCCGAACCATACTTCATTTACAATTTTACAGCGGCAAATCCGCTACAACTATGTATGACTTGGATTGCAGATAGAGGAGGAGAACCACTGACCGGGGGCTGCCCAGCATCAACAAATTCGATCACGGGCTACAACGCCTTGAGGTTTTCAGGATCGGCGGAGGGAAACAGATGGAGCAATCGGTCAACCCAAACTTGGCGCGCAGCACTCAAATACAGGGAGACTGCCTACTGCTTGCCTGTTCCAGACCTGCTGTTGACGACCTTCCTCGTGGCTAGGCAGGGAAAGAAATAAATGTTTAGGAGTCGCCACCTAATTTTTACGAAAAATTAGCTAACCGGGATAAGGCACGTTGAGATTCTTGGGTTCGCTGTCGGTTACATGTGGGAAAGACGGAACACCCCCATAGCGCCCCTCCGAAAATGGTACTCTCAATTTAAATGGCTTATATTTTTAAAATTGGGATTTATCATTTTATGCACGAGATGATTTAATTACAATTAATGTATGCAAATATGTGATAAAGCTAAGAAATTTGTAAATCTAAATGTTATTGACTGCGTGTGTTTCGGTTTATTCTGTCATTGATTTTTGTATGTGAAAATATGATTTTTATTAAATTGGGCTAAGCACGTTTTCATTTCCTGTTCATCGCCCATTTTTAAGATATTTAGAGATGTAAAGATCGAATAAACCACCACCCTTTAATCATAGAGCTTATTTAACCACCTTGCTCTATTTTATTTTTTAGAAAAATTTTTAGTGAAGCGTAAAGATCGGTTAAGCCGCCTCACTCTAACCTTATTTTTATAAGATTTAAGATTTATTAGTTTTATATTTTAAAATTTTATTTAAGGTGTAGAAATCAGTTAAACCGCCTCACTCTAACCTTAGTTTTGAAAAGTCTTTAAAAATATTTAGTTGAGATGTAAAGATTGGTTAAAACCACCGTACTCTAACATCAATTTTATTAAATATAAAAATCTTTTCCTCTTGAAATAACTTGATAAAAATGACAAAAATTGAGTTTAAATCCAAAATTGGTTAATTGGGACCTAAATGACTCAATTTGTAGCAAGTTGGCTCGGTGAAAATTGAAAGTGGCTCGATTAGAATGCAATTTCGCTAGGTTTTAGTCAATTGGGCTCAACAGGATTGAAAATGGCTCGGTCGGATTCGAAAATGGCACGGTCAGATTGAATTTGGGCTCGATCAAGATCGAGCCCAGTGCGCACGGGCTTAGCCCCACACGCATCAGCTCAAAATTTAAATGACGACCGGCGGAGCCGGTCGTCGTCTTTATTGACATTACAGTCGGCCGCGAGCTCGCGCGGCCGAATGTTAATGGGCGCGCCGGCCGTCTCGACCTATATATGTATCCTAGGGTTTTCAATGGTCCTGGATCTAATGGCGATGTCATAATTTGGTTTCGACGCTTGTATACCGAGATATTTAAGGGTGCAATTTTGAGATAAAAATATTTTTTATTATTTCGCTACGGTGGCTCGCCACTGGGAAGCCACGACGGTGTCCCATAAGCTACACTATGTAGAGATCTTAATGTGATAATTTTGATGAAGCTTGAATGCGTACCTCGATTAACCAAAATTTGATTTTTTTAGCATTTTTCGACGGCGTCGGCAGCGGCGAAGCTTTGCGGTGGCGGCAGCGTCTTTATAGATGGTCGGCAAAGCTCGTGGTAAGTTACAGACGTGCTCTCTCTCATTCTCTCTTGATTTTGGTGATTTCGGCCGAAAGCTTCCCTTTCGCCAAGCTCTCCCGTCCGTTTTATACCCCTTCCGAGGCAGCTGAAACGATGTTGCTTGGCGTAGATGAAAAGTCAAACGTGGGGATCACGATCATCGGCGACGGTTGGCAATGCCCACCACTTCTTCTTCCTCTTCTGCAACGCGTAAATACAGTTTACCATGTATTACAAGAAAAATCTACATCTTTCAGAATTTGCAAATTAAGCTACTGGCTATTTTGCAAAACGTCAGTCCGTTATTTCAGAAGTTGGCAAAAATAGACCCTCACGTATAATTATTCGATTATTTCTTATTCGTGCGCGATCCCGTTCAAATAGGCTCAAATTAAGCCAAAATAATTTTAATCATGTAAATAGATATTTTAAGTTTAATCGAGTTTATCGAATAAAATCGAGACGATAGTCCGGACAAAATCGGGTGTCTAGACCTGCTCTAGCGCTCTCCGCAGCAGAGCGTTCGGCCTGAGGAGCCGCCAAGAGATTATCCTGCTCAGCAACAATATCCTTCAACTGAGCAGCCAGCGTCTGAGCATATGCCTCAGCTACGGCCTTAGCAGCTTCATGAGTAGAAGAGGAGAGAGCAAGGTTAGCGTGTAAGTGATTAATTTCAGTAAGAGAAATGGCTTTATCTTCCTCTAGCCTAATGACCTTCGCCTTCAGAGCTTGCAGCTGCTCATCCTTGGAAGCAACCCGGCCCCGCAGGGAAGCGTTCTCCCTCATAGCATTCGCCAGCTCAACTTCTAGGGATTGCAGTTGAAGGCGGGTCCTGGCTAGCCCAGCCTGAGCTTCCCGTAGTCACCCGACAGACTGGAAAATAGCAAAGTGTTTAGCAAAAGTTGAAATGCAGACACAAGCACAAGTTCAAGAGGAAGAAGTCCATCCAAGAGAAAAGCCCCCACAACCTCCTCGTTGTCCGCGCCAGTATCTCCCCACTTCAAATTCCATTCAAGGAGATAACAGTCGGACAACAGTGGAGCTTATTGAGCTAGCTTATCCGATTCCAATCCGAGAACTACTCTTCATGTTGAACTTCAATCTACTGAGATGACTGAGTTCTTTTCTTTGAGCTCGGCCTCTCTGTAACCTATTTACGTATGTTGGGGGTCGATGTTGTTGTAGCGGAGGTCAGAGTGGCCTATGGAGGAGCTGGAAGCTCAGATGTTGGAATAGACGGGGTAGTTGTTGTGGATGAAGGTAGTGTGGGTACTTCAGGATGATCCAGGAGTATCTTGGACTGAACCGAGGTGGGCAAGGCTCAGTCGAGGTGGGCGAGGCCGAGGTGGTCCAAGCAGAGGCCGAGGTGGGCATGACCGAGACCGAGGTAGACAAGGCTGAGACCGAGATGGGGCCGAGACCGAGTTGGTCCAAGCAGAGGCCGAGATGGGCATGACCGAGACCGAGGTGGACAAGGCTGAGGCCGAGATGGGGCCGAGACCGAGTTGGTCCAAGCCGAGACCGACGTGGGCATGGCCAAGACAGAGGTTGGCATGGCCGAGGTGGTCCAAGCCGAGACTGAGAGTGGCAGAGGCATGACCGAGTATTAGGCTGGCGTGACTGAGACCGAGAGCGGCAGAGGCATGACCGATACCAAGGCAGGCGTGACCGAGACCGACATTGGCAGAGGCATGACCAAGTCCGAGGCAGGCGTGACCGTGATCCAGGTGAAATTGGAATTGAATTAGAAGGCCCGGCGCCCGGATATGATGTTGGTTATGGTGCCCGGCGCGTGCGGGCGCGCACAGCAGGCTCCCGGGTCCGAGCCCTCTTGCGCTCGATCCTAAACCATTCTAAATGTTATTACCCTAGGTTAAATCCTCATTGAGCATCTTATCCTAGTTTAGGCAAGTGTTCTAGAGTCTAATTAGGTGTCTTTTTGCTAATTACTTGTAATTAGAGTATTTTATCTAGAGGAGCCATGTGTCATTAGTGAGGATAATTACCACTAAAGATAACCAAGTTTTCTCCTACATCTTCTTTTACCTCAAAACCTCAAATCTCTTGATATAGATTTTCATCCAACCGTTAGATCTTCGATCCGATTAAAGATCTTGGTAGATCGGGTCGAGTGCTTCACGTCAAGCACCATTTCGATCTTGGATCAAGTGGTATTAGAGCTGGATCGGAGTTTTTGAAGAGCTGGACGTTGGATGGTGAAGATCATCAAGATGGTGAAGTTGCGAGATGGAAAGGAGATCAAGGTGACCGAGCAAGGCGACGTAGAGACTAGTTCCGATCAAGCGACGTCCATGCATGGGGATTCTTCGATGGAGATGAGGTTGAGCGGCTTGGAGCAGCAAGTGGCCGAGCTTACCTTGTTGTTAAAGACGTGCATGAAGTCCGGGATGATTGGAGGTGACGCTACAGAGCCAAGAGTCCAAGAGGTGCCGAGAGCTAGTTCTCTTGTGGAGGAGCAGAAATTTTCAGCTCAAGAAGAGCCAAATATAGCCAATGTTAGTCGCCCACAAGGTGTTCGATCCAATGAAGACCGGGAAAGGAGCCTATGGAGGAAGAGAACGTTCGTGGCTCGATGCAAATGACAAACGACAACGGACCTGCACTATGGGGAGCCATCAAGGTAGAAGCTAAGTTTGATATTCCAACTTATGGAGGTGAGATAGATGGTGACAAATTAGATGCATGGTTAGACCAATTAGAGAATTACTTTTCGTTGTATGAATTCAATGATGTGCAACGTATAACCTTTGTGCAATTGAAGTTAGTTTCCATGCTCTAATTTGGTGGAATGCATATATTCGTACTCATGGATGTTCCGTAGTGACATGGAGCAATTTCAAGGTGCTCTAAGAAAGCAAATTTTATCCCGTTGGGTTCTTATGAAGGAACGGTGGAGTGTTGGCAATACTTTCGCCAAGCTTACGAGTATACGGTGCAAGAGTATACGACGGAATTCAAGAAGCGTGCTCTTGTGCTTGGCGTTCCATTGGATGATCAGAGACTTGTCCACAAAGTATGTGGAAGGCCCTTCAAGAGGATGTTCGGGAGCGACCTCAAGTGTACCATGTGGAAGACATCGATGGATGCTTGCAAAAAGGGGACTATACTTGAGTCGGAACTTTGCACCTGAAGAGTATCCAAAAGAAGAAGGGTACACAAGCTGCGAATAAGAACGACGCAAGCGGAGGAACTTCGAAGAAAGAAGACTGAAAATAATAGTCAACAAGATAAGGAGAAAGGATAAAGAGAAGCCAAGAATGTGAACGTGTACGCATTGTGACGTCAAAGGGTCATTCTTTGCAGAATTGTTTGAAAGTTACTCCAGAACTTCGTCCAAGAATCATAGATCGCAAGAACAGGCAAAGGCAAGAACACTTGTGATTACGAAGAATGCGGAGAACAACCGAGCTGAACAGTGATAGAAGCCGAACCCTACATGATGCTTAAAAGTGTGCTAGTCGGGAGAATGCTCAAAACAACAAGAAATTCTCTGTTATGGAAGAAACAGAACAAATGGCCGAAACTAGGAGGGTTAAAAGTGGCCGGGGAGCAACCCAATTTCTGTTGCTGGCCGAGAGCAGCAATGAGGGAGCTGTTCGGGGGAGCAAATCGACACAACATTCCTCTACAATAGGAGGCGTATAGTACAGAAGGTGGTGAAAATTCTGGACAAAATCAAAGTGTAGCTCAATCCGGAGCTAAGGAGCGAGCGGCGTTGTTCTTTGTGACGATACAATCAAGCAAAAGTTGTGGAAGCAATCTTTGATCCCGGAAGCCAATGAAACTTGATCTCGGAGGAATGTTGGTCCAGAAGTTGGTTTGGAGACGCAACCTCATCCTCGACCATATTCCCATTGGATGGTAAAGGAATGGCATGGATTGAACATCGATCGGCCAATGTACATTCAATTTGCTATAACGAAGGAGTTCATTGACGAAGTCATGTGCGAAGTCCTGCCACTCGATGTACGTCAAGTCATTTTTGGGAGTCTTTATTTGGGATCGAAATGGGATATTCTATCGACGCAACAATGATATTGTTTTGACGAAAAATGGGCGGAAGATTCTTATTTCAAGCAAACAACAAAATCCCTGAATTCAAGGTAATGTAATAGCCGGAGAGTCAAGAGTGTGAATCTAAGCAGTCGGTCATTTATACTCTTGCTTAGGAGGTGAGAAACAATAGGCACAAGTTGAAGTTGTTGTCTCGGGACTTAGGTTGTGCAAACAAAGGCGGAGGTTCGGGAGTACTGCAGAGAAATTTTCTGGAGTATTCGAAGAGCCACGAGGATTGCCACCTCGGCATTCGATCGAGCATCGATTTCAGCTTATAGATGGTGAGCCACTTCCTAACTTGAGTATGTATCGTTATCTCCTCTGAAGTGATGAGTCAAAAGCAAGTGGTGAATTTACTTTTTTGAGTCAAGGTGTGATCCAACCGAGCTCATCCCCTTGCGGGTCGCCGATTGTTCTGGTTCCGAAGAAAGATGGCGGGTGGCGCATGTGCGTGGATTATCGTGCTTTGAACCGTATAACAGTGAAGAATAGATATCCATCCCCGTTAGAAGCACTTGATGGACCAGCCTACAACCATCCAAGTTCTTTACAGAGCTTTTTACTTGACAGTCGGATCACCAAGTGCGAGTTCAACCGGAAGGATACTGAGACGCCTTCAAGACAAGACAAGGGGTTGTACGAGTGGTTGGTGATGCCATTCGATTATGCAACGCTGCAGCAACTTTCATGAGGCTCATGAATAAGGTAAATGCGACCTTTCATAGATGATTTGTTATAGTTTATCTTGACGATATTTTGTGCATAGCCGGACTTGGTCCGAAGCACTTTGGAGATCTTCGAAAGATGTTTTTAGCTCTTGAGGAGAACAAGCTGAATTGAATCTCAAGAAGTGCGAGGAGTGGGGCCCACACATCCTCGTCTAAGTTTGGGGTTCGTTGTGGGATGAAGGAAAGATGAAGCTTGATCCTCAAGAAAGATCCGAGCAATCATGACTTGGAAGCGTCCAAAATGTGACAGACAGTTCGGAGTTTTGTTCGGCGCTTGCCAATATGTTCGAAGTTTATCCGGGATTTCATCTATGCCGAACCACTACATAGCTAAAAATCTGGCCAAAATTCAGTGGGGCAGAAACATGAAGGAGACATTCAAGACCTTGAGAAGGTCATCACCGTGCACCCGTATTGGCATTGCCGAACCTTCAACGACCGTTCGAGCTTGAAGTGGATACCTCGGCATATGCAATAGTGGCTGTTTTAATGCAAGATGGAAGACCCCTAGCGTATCATTCGGAGTTGTTACAAGGGGCGCAACTGAACTATCCAATCTACGACAAAGAACTCTATGCTCTACATTAAGCAGTGAAGCATTGGCGTCACTATCTTTTGGGAAAGGAGACGATCTTGCACACGGACCACCACCAAACTTAGGGAAGGAGCGTCTCAAAGGGGAGGCAAAGAAGATCAAACCAATTCGCTATGGTCCTTTCAAAATCATTAAGAAGTTTGGAGACAACGCATTTCAGCTGGATTTGCCTCCATATATGCAGATGTATTTAGTCATAAACGACGAAAATCTGAAGCTATTCGAGCCTTCGTTGTTGGATGAAGACGAAGAGTCCGCCAAGGTGCTACCTTCCATGGATGAGCTGGAATTGGGTGAAGAGGCACTGTTGGAGGAGGATACCATCGTTGAGAAGAAGATCCTAGAGACACGGAAAGGTTCAAAGGAGCAGTTCAGAGTCGGCCTCAAAGGACAACCACCGTAGAAGGCGAAGTGGTTCACGAGGGAGTCGTTTATGCGCACCTTCCCTCATTTGCTAATCTAGGCATTGCAGCAGCAATGCAGCTCATTGGGTGGGAGTATTGATCCAGGTGGAATTGGAATGGAATTAGAACGCCCGGCGCCCGGATATGATGTTGGTTATGGTGCCAGGCGCACGCGGGCGCGCGCCCGGGTCCGAGCCCTCTTGCGCTCGATCTTAAACCATTCTAAATGTTATTACCTTGGGTTAAATCCTTAATGAGCATCTTATCCTAGTTTAGGCAACTGTTCTAGAGTCTAATTAGGTGTCTTTTTGCTAACTTATGTGTGTGTTCTAGAGGAGCCATGTGTCATTAGTGAGGATAATTACCACTAATGCCATGGCCTCCTTTTTGTAATCTTTTACAGCATTATCAATAAAGATAACAAAGTTTTCTCCTACATCTTCTTCTACCTCAAATCTCTTGATATAGATTTTCATCCAACCGTTAGATCTTCGATCCGGTTAAAGATCTTGGTAGATCGGGTCAAGTGCTTCACGTCAAGCACCATTTCGATCTTGGATCAGACCGAGATCGAAAGCGGCAGAGGCATGACCCAGTCCGAGACCGAGGTGGGCATTGCCGAGACCAAGGTGGGCATGGCCGAGGCCGTGGTGACAATGGCCAAGGCCGAGATGAGCATAGCCGAAACCGACCCAGTTCGTAGGCGCATGGAAGACGAAAGGTCGGGCGTGGAGGACCAAGAGTCAAGCGCGGAAGACGAACAGTCGGTTCAATGCACCAAGACAAAGAGCTCGTTGGAACCCTCAACAGGAATTCATTGTATCATTAAAGAAGTAGTTAGCAATAATTAATGCTTTATATTCAATGTACTTGTGTTTGTTTATAAATACAACAAGTAAATAGGGATTTGGCATCTTTGCCACCCGACCAAAAATTCTATCTCTCCAATCGTAGTGTTCTACCATTCGGCCACCACTCCTAACTTCCCTAGATCCTTCTTATTCATCCTACTTATTCTCCGGGTAGAATCGACTTTGAGACTAAGTCCGGATCACAGGAAGGTGAGGTAGATTAGTAGCAAGGAGCCCCACAACAGCATTTGACGGCAGTGGCTGTTAGTCCCCCAGATGACTGCGTCGTAGCCTCAGCTGCTTTTCGAGCTTTTTTCTCCTTCCTCTTCGTCTCCTTGGCAACGGGCCTTTTCTTCAACATAACGTCCATGTCCATATAGTCTAGTGTGATGGTACGAGGAAGTTGCCCTGAAAAAGGAAACATTGGTTAATGGATAACATTTTAAAGGTTTTGTTAGGAAAACAGGTCGACATGAGTTCCTACACAGCCGGCTAGTCAGGTAGTCAGAAATGTAAGGTCCCGGATTTCGTAATATTGATATTTTAAATCAGATTTATTCGGAGTTTGATTTGGTTTTGTTTCGAGAGATTTATTGGTTTCTAGGTGCAAGAATTGTATTAGAATTGGTTGTAAATTGATTTGGTGTGTTTTGGGTTTGATTTGGGCCCGTTTAGGGTTGGACCCGGCCGACCGAGACATGTGGCTCGGCCCGACCGAGCCCGACTGACCCCGGGCGAGCCATTTGGCTCTCCAGGTCACCAGTCGCCCCGCACCCCCTGCTCCCTCTCGCCCGCGCGCTCACTCTTGTCTCTCTCGTTCTCTCGCCCGATCCAGTCCCGCGCCGCGCCGATCGCCGCTCCGCCCGCCGCCGGCGCGCCGCGGGACCCCACCTCACCCCTCTTCTCCCCTGGCCTGATGTCTCCCTCTTCCTCGCTCGATTTCTTGCGCTCGGCCGCGAAGCCCTAACTCTCGCCGCCGTCGATTCCGGCGCCGCCGCGCCTCACCATCGTCTGGGTCGTTGACGAGCCTCCCTGCCGCAGATTACACGCCGTCGCAGTTGATTCTTTCATCTCCGCGCCTCGTTTTCTTATTCGGCCGCCAGCCGCCGCCGTGCTTCCGGCCGCCGTCACCGAGGTCGCCGCCGTCTCCTCCGCCCCCTGAGCACCTCGGCCGTCGTTGATCGCCGGGGGTTTTCCGCCGCCCTCTGTTGCCGCCGCCACCGTCTTCGGCGAACCAGTCCGAGCCGTCGCTCCGTTTGTCTCCGAGAATGCGTTGCCGAGGTCGTTTCCGGTAGAACCCTGTGGATTCACGCCGATTCGTCGGGTCTCGATCCGGTAGGATCGGGACGTAGGTGAGTGGACCCGTGTACTTTGTATGTGATTATGTTTGTGTGAGCGTAGATATACGTGTATAAATATGTTTGAATGTGCTGGTATGATAATCTACGCGGATGAATGCATTAGTAGGTCGTTGAACCGTTAACTTAGTAGATGTAGACTATGACTGATAAATGACTTGTGTGGACATTTAGGTAGATGTGACACCTGTTAGTTAGAGGATTTGACATTGTTTTGTTTAAGTAAGTATTAGGGCATGACTGCCAGGTCTGTACTTACTTAGAATTGTACATGGACATGTTTGAACTGCTTTGGACACTAGTTAGTGATGTCGAGCGCCGCCTGCGCTCTAGTTATACCTGTTGTAGGGTCGATGACCTAGTTGTGGCACTTGCTGTGTGCTTGTCTCTGACTGAATTTGGTGTGTGTGCGCCGCCTGCGCTTGTTATAATGTAGTGGAGTCCTGACACTTGATTGTGTAGTCCATGTGATTGAACTGCCTTAGTTGGTATGCGAGCCGACTGCTAAGGCTATACCTTTAGCAATGGAAATTGTGCCCTTCTATTGATTGAATACTTGTGATGTAAGGCATGCGGTTGTGATTGGTTATGTGATTCATTATGCGTAGTTGATGTGTGAGTTGCAAGTGTGTTGTGCTTGTGAACTTGTTGTGGACCAGCATGCTTATTATTTTGAATATGCTTTATTTGGGTAGTTGATGCTAGCATATATGTTGATGATGTTTGAGCATGTTTAAGTAATTAGAATGATGTTATATGGCTTGGGTTTTATTTGATTGTATTATCTTAATCATGTTATGTGATGCTAAGTGATTTGGCCATTTAGTATAGAAAAAAACCCCAGTTTTTTGTAAAAAAACAATCATACTACTTGTGCTTGTGATATATGATGTGATGCTCGAGGTAGAGCAAGATTTATGTTAATTAATGCGAGTGAATGTTTTAAAAACCGAGAGTAATGGTTTGAGGCATAATGTACCGTTAAGCTCGTTCGATCACCGGGAGGTCGTTGTAGCACGATTCAGGATGGGTGACGGGCAGAAACCGCGGAGGCACCAGAAAATATTGTGTAGCCCAGAAGGGGCCAGTGGACGTAGTTTCGATCGACCCTTTGGCCGAGGCCGTGGCTACGATACAGCGAGGCTCCGTTTAGGTCATTCCGTTACTGAACCAGTTTGCGAAGTAACTCCCATGTAGACGTCTATGGGTCCCTCCACTGAGGTCATGTTGCCGCTTATGTGCACTTGCGGAAGATTCTTGATCCTTGGTACTGCGTAGGATACCCAAGCTCACGGGTGCGAGTACCTAAAGTGATTTAAAACATGAGAGGACTAACCGGTTTGGTAGTTTAGTCCACGCTGACTTAAGAAAGATAACTTAACCTGACGGATTTTGGGTAAACGATTACTATATGTTATGCTTGATGCGTTGATGTTTATCTTGTAAGTCAAGCATGTTTTGATTGTTGATGATGGATCACTTGTTATATTGCTGTAGCTGATAGCTTATAGTTGATAAGCATGCTACTTGATATGTTGGTTATGTTTCTAGCTTAAAGTTGTTAAGCTTATAATATGCCGAGTTCGGCTATGCTTGTGGATATTGATGTTTGGGTGGTTTTGGCAAGTATGAATGACTGTATGCTTTGATAAGTAATTTGGCATGCAAGATATGTTTTGGTGTGCAGACTGATGTTGTATGTAGCATATGTGATAGCATGCAGTTTTTATCTTATGCATACAAGTTTGTATCGCATGTGTGCTTGCCTGGTGTTGCTTGCTACGTGCGTTGACTGAGCTCTAGCAGTTGACCTGAGGGGCTGCTAGGGTGGGTCACTCACTGAGTATATATATTTATATACTCATGTTACTACTTTTTCCTTCAGGTTGTCGCGAAGATCGCTGACGTTTCGAAGTGTGAGCTTTGGAGAGATTTTACTTACATTTGGGGGTTAAAAATATAAATTGTAATAGTTAATATTATCCGCTGCGTTAGTTAATTAATTTTGTAGTAATTGTTTAATATTGTGAACTCGGAAGTTGCTAACTCATAACACTGTCTCATTTCCCTCGTCTTTCCTCTCCAAAAGAAAAAATATATTTTCCACCTAAATTTCCGACCTCACGAAATACGGAGGCGTCACAGAATGGTATCAGAGCATGGTTATGACTTAGTACTTCCAATTAATAGATTTCATGGGAATGAAAATGTGTGGAGAGATAGGCAATCGT